>SDVV010004793.1:0-19845 GCA_016164225.1 Gammarus roeselii
TTAGGAGGCAACTCGACTCGCAGCTCTGTTAGAAGGCAACTCGACTAGCAGCTCTGTTAGAAGGCAACTCGACTAGCAGCTCTGTTAGGAGGCAACTCAACTTGCAGCTCTGTTATGAGGCAACTCGCCTCGCAGCTTTGTTAGGAGGCAACTCGACTCGCAGCTCTGATAGGAGGCAACTCGACTAGCAGCTCTGTTAGGAGGCAACTCGACTCGCAGCTCTGTTAGGAGGCAACTCGACTTGCAGCTCTGTTATGAGGCAACTCGCCTCGCAGCTTTGTTAGGAGGCAACTCGACTCGCAGCTCTGTTAGAAGGCAACTCGACTAGCAGCTCTGTTAGAAGGCAACTCGACTAGCAGCTCTGTTAGGAGGCAACTCAACTTGCAGCTCTGTTATGAGGCAACTCGCCTCGCAGCTTTGTTAGGAGGCAACTCGACTCGCAGCTCTGATAGGAGGCAACTCGACTAGCAGCTCTGTTAGGAGGCAACTCGACTCGCAGCTCTGTTAGGAGGCAACTCGACTTGCAGCTCTGTTATGAGGCAACTCGCCTCGCAGCTTTGTTAGGAGGCAACTCGACTCGCAGCTCTGTTAGAAGGCAACTCGACTAGCAGCTCTGTTAGAAGGCAACTCGACTAGCAGCTCTGTTAGGAGGCAACTCGACTTGCAGCTCTGTTATGAGGCAACTCGCCTCGCAGCTTTGTTAGGAGGCAACTCGACTCGCAGCTCTGATAGGAGGCAACTCGACTCGCAGCTCTGTTAGGAGGCAACTCGACTCGCAGCTCTGTTAGGAGGCAACTCGACTCGCAGCTCTGTTAGAAAGCAACTCGACTCGCAGCTCTGTTAAGAGGCAACTTGACTGACAGCTCTGTTAGGAAGCAACTCGACTCGCAGCTCTATTAGGAGGCAGCTTGACTCGCAGTTTTGTTAGAAGGGAACTCGATTATTCACTACAAAGGTAAAAATTTGACAGTCAACATAAGGAACGAAACGATTCCATTGCGAGTTAAGTTGAAAGAACTGCACAGTTTCTTGACTGACACACGAGCTCTTGCCGTGAGACCCGCATTCTTGTATGTTTAAAAAGTCGTAACAACTGACCTCCAAACGTGCGGTCACATCAGTAAGCCCAGAAGTCTGCGGCCGTCATTTAGACTTGTGTTACAGTGACACTGGAACGCATGACGCCAGAGTTGCTTTCCGAAGATGCGGTCACTTCTACATGATCCTGTAGCCCACCAGTATTTCTAGAGGTAATTGAAACCCGCTGTTGTTCTGCCAACCTTGCCAACAAATTAGGAACAGGGACACTGTTGTAACTCTTCTGGCTCCCGGTGACTGTAGGTACAGTATCAGCAGCCCGTTCAGAGGCAGAGTCACTTCGCTGATGAATGGAAGAGCAGCTGCTAACAATAACATCTCGTGAACGATGAGGTGCAAAACTGTTACCAAGAGTTGTCTCTACAGTCGTGCTACCTACAAAATGGCTATTATGAACATTTACTAAAGACTTGCTATAAGAAGAAACAATAGGAACAGCTTTCACGCTAAGGCTAGTAGCTATGCTACGACTGTTAGGTCGATTATTATCATTCATCTTGAGGCCACTAGCTGCTAAATCTTCGTTGTTAGATGGCAAATAATAACTGTTGGAAGGAGTGATCGGTTCCAAGAGCGATTGGTTTCTGTGTAGGGGAGAAACAGGGTTTACACAGTCACCTCTCCCAACGCGGCCTCCACCAAGACTAGAGAAGCTTTGATGACTGACCATGGAATTGTTCAGTTGATTACAAATCAAAGCTTCGGGATTAGGATGTAGTGCCACAGACCGAGGATCCTGACTAGGATTGGATCTTCCGTATTTAGTGTGTGGAAGGCAAGGGAATGGGAAGGTCGTCGCGGTATCTTCTCTAGTGTTAGGGGTACTGATGGGAGCCATGGTTAGGGAAAGGTAGGAAGAGGGTGTAATTAGAAGCCCCGAAGTGTTCATTTGAAAATTAGGGTGAAAATCAAGATTGGGTGATGTGGATTGAGCACCCGGGAGCAAAGCCTGGTATTGCTGATGGCTTTCCAATGGTTGAACATTCCTATTACAATTATTGTTATCCAATTTACCGCTATTAGTATCAGTAAAAGAATTGTTAGCGTAATAAGGCACATTGCTTTGGTGAGCAGAATCGTTAAAGGATCCATTAGGCAAATGTTCAGCGGGGGCGGCCATATTGTTAGCCAAGGCTGCACCAGTGTTAATATTAGTAGCATTGAGCAGGGCTGCGGAGTGGATGTCCTTATACCTGTTTAGTGTGGATTCAAGAACAGCATTTGGAGGTAGTTTGGTAGAAAACCCATTGATGCTAGTGGGAATACGGCTAGGAATGGAGGCGGAAGTGTTAGTGGATAACCCAGGGACAACGCTCGTGTTAACTGGGAAGCCGTCAGCTCTTAAAAAATTGTTTGAAGCCGCAGAATTAACTAGATTATGGTAAGGAATCAACGGTCTGCCAGTCAAAGTAGGGGACTCATTGGGCATAGGGTAGTAATGTGCAGGGGAGTAGTAATAAGAAACAGCAGCAGCGGGTTTGGCAGCAGAAGGAGTAGAGATGGAAGTAGCGGTAGGAAGGCCAGAAGAAGCACTCGCTACTGGAATGCTGGATGGTCGCCGGTAATAGGAAGAATCCTCGGAGGTGTTAGACACGTCCAACATTCGTACGCAATTCTTCCGATTGGATTTCTTTTTTCTCTTCTTGGAAGGCTTCAGAGAGGGGCTTGTGGGAATTACTGCCGATCTTGTTACTCTTGCCGACGACGAGGTCAAACTAGACTGAGGCACTGCCGACGACGAGGTCAAACTAGTCTCAAACCCGACACTTGTTTCGAGGTTCGAGGTCGAATGCTCAGTGGTTACTTCAGATGCGGTGGTTAATGACCTCGCATGATATGAAGTCCTTGGGTCAAACCCTGCTTCTAAGGAAAGACTGACCATAGCTTCTTTTATTGTTTGCAGGGAAGGCGGGGTGGTCTCTCGCATGGTGGAAGACCTTGCAAGACCATCATGTAGAGCCTGATGAACGAGCAAGGATTTCGGGATAGAATCACTGGTGGCAGAGGTATTAGCGGATGATACAGAGTTCCTCGGCGGAGATATCACCACAGAGTTCCTGTTCAGAAATTGTGGTGTCGTTGGCATTGAGTTAGATCTAGAGAGCTTGACGGAAACCTGAGGAGACTCTTGATGATTACTTACGCTAGACTTAATGCTCTTGTTCTTGCTGGAGGAGCTGGTTCGTCCTGTCAAGTTAGCAATTGCAGCAAGTACGCTTCTTGAGGACTTCTTAGCGGATAACTTCGTGTGTTTTTTTAACGTCGAGGTTTTCCTGGAGTCCTCATTGCCATCACAGCTTACAATACTGATATCATCCAGGTAAGCTATGTTCTCTTTTTGACTTTCACCATTAGTGTAATGAGTTGTAGTGCTATTGGAGTGCAGGTGAGTTTCGACGGTGCGAGCGTCACATACGTTGATGCCTTCTGCGCCCACCAACACACCAAAACATCCGAACTCAGTCACGTCTAAGGCAACCTGGCCGCAATGGTTTGCCTTGGGAATTGTACGCTTTTCCGACGGCTGAGTCTTCATTACATTATCTTGAGCAAAACTTGCACACAGAGACGCTTCTTGAACACTACTCTCAGGTTTCACGGATGCACTTTCAAACCCCAGAGGAAACGAAGACTCCCGTGGGGAAGTTTCCGTAGGATTAAGCAAATGCTGCGATTCGACAGGATTTTTTGACGTAAAGTATCGGTTCTCTCGCTCGACCATCCGGAAGAGGTTGCTTAAGGGCGGTGCCACGCGCAGAATGGGTGAGCTAGCGGCGGGGAGTTTGTATCCCCGCCGAGAAAAGGAGTTCCTGCGAGACCCAGGGAGGGAGTGCACGACGGCTTGCACTGTCACCTCGCGACACTTCATCATCAAGCTTCGATCGTCAGACTCGGGAGCACTTTCCTTAGGTGCCGTGTTGGAGCTTCCATTCAAGATGTGCTCACCAGCGCTTGATTTAGGTCTGGTTGGTGGTGGTGTACTTCCCGAGACTATCGTATTTGTATTCTCCTCAAATAGACTCCTTTGATGAGTGGAATGTTTTCTTGGAGGCTTAGCAGGGGCAACAGAACGTCTTTCAGCTACTGCTGAACATTTCTCGACACAGTGGTGCATGTTGTCTTGGGTCAGCATTCGAAGGTCAACATTCGCGGACATGAAAACACCTTCTTGGGTTTCGGCAAGGGCGATGTCTCCATTAGCGTTTGAATTGCCAAAACTCTTTACAGCATTAGGACTCTCTGTAAAGGCACTTTGGTTATCGTCAGGAATTTGACTGGCACCTGAACAGTATTCACTACCATGTTTACTACTCTTGCTTTCAACAGAATCTTCTTTGCGAACATCAAATTTAGAAGCCATCTCTCTCTCACGCTGGGCAGATTGAGTCGATCTGGCGCTTGTCGTAGCAACTGAGGGACACTCATCCACAGCGGAGGAGTGACCACTTCCACCGCGCCAAGAGAGAAGGGATGAACACTCCGAAGAAGCCGCCGAAGAACCAACCGAATCACTAACAACAGTCGCTAATCCCTGCTCTTCATCTTCACTGTCGGTGCCCCGGAGACACAAACCACCATCGGCGATGATGTCACCCATTAGAGTGATGCGGTTACACTCGTCCACTTGCCGGACGGCGGCAATTTCCTGTAGTGGGCCATTAGAAACCAATTCATTATCGGGAAATTTTCCCTGATTCTTCTTATGCGAGCCAGATTCGTTAGTAGTTGAAGTGTTCAAATCTGAAGAACTGACTGTTTCAGTGCAAGCTCCGTCAACGGTGTCATGGCCATTGTTAGACGCAACAGGACAACACACCTCGCAACCTTGCCTGCTCTCACAAAAGAAGCCCAGTTGATGACACACCTCAGGATTAGCTCTTGCCCATTCCTTGCAGTTCTCGCAGAAGAGATCGAAGTTCATTACGCTGAAGGTAGCTGAATCTGAAGCTTGGTTTCGGGTGCCTACCCGCCCCTCAAAGTAGTAGCAAGCGCCCACACAGTCGTGAGATTTGGAGCAGTTGGGGCAGTGCTTGCAAAACTTACTCAACTTCGACATGGTCGAGCTATCAATGAACTTACTTGCATCCTTGGGTAGAGGCAAAAATGTTCGTTTATGAGCAGAATCAGAGCGTCTTAAAGGAAGAGTGCTTTTCCTGATGAAAGTGTCCATGCAATAATCTTCTTCTTCACTACTGTTGCAATAATTTTTCCCAGAATCAAGCTCAATTGTGTCATTCCTCTCGTGGAGACTGTTTCTGTCACCACACCCATCAGTAGTAGAGGTGTTATGGCATCTAGTCCGTGCATCACCACAGTCGGAGCGTTCGTTATCGCTGCTGCCGTAAAGGGAGAGCTGCAGCATTTTCAGCATGTTACCACCTTCCCGAATATCCTGATATCGCCTTTCCTCCCTTCTCATGACGTCACAATCTTTCATCAACGTCGTCACCTTGCCGCTCACTCGATGTTGGGAGTGTTTAGAACACTCTTCATCTAAACACTCGTTTATCGAAGGCGTGATGGCATCGTCATCCTCTTGTATAAGCATCGAAGGATGAAGAAGGCTGCAGAGCGACGGTTTCGGTTTTCTTCTTATTGACTGGCCGCTCAGAGGTGAGTTACCTAGACGGCAGAGATGGGAAGGGGCGGGAGAGACAAGGGTAATGGGTTAGTGTAAGTAAAAGCAGCAGAGTGTGATTTTGAATAATAATTAGCACATGCCGGCACAACTATACAAAATTTTGAATCAGAATGCTTGGAGTCTGCCAGTGTAATTTAAAGAGACTGATTTAGCGATCATTAAATTTGTTAGAGACGTAACACAATTATGAGATGCTAACCAAGTTTTCACTTGTTTAGGGACATGACCCAATTATAAGCTGCTAACCAAGTGAACCAACACCTCAGCTCCCAACAAAATGCTAAACAAACAAAACTAAATTATTCAAAAAGCAGGTAATTAAAACTTTAAAAATTAGCGTGTGCAGGAAAGAAAGAGGATGTGGCTTGTAAAGCATCGGCGCATTTGCCGCTTGATGCATATCATGCAGATGCAATGTACCAAAATATCTATGTAGTTGTGCAAGCAGCCAAACTCTCAGGAATGCAGTTGTCAAGCTCAAGCCAGAGCACTAGAAAGGAAATTAAACATAAAAATGTCCCATCGAAATCCCTTCCATCACATTTCAATAATTAAAAAGTGCATTTGGGCAATGCTATCAAAACAACAGTTGATGTAAAGAAAAATCAAAGATAAGTGCAATACTTATAAAGTTCTGGGAACTTCAGAATTTTTTAATTATAATATGAAATCAACAGTGAAGTTAAATAGCGTATCCAAATTAGACAACCATGATTGAAAACAAAATCCTTAATTTTTCCTCATTGATGAGTGAATGTAGGATATCAACATAAAATAATTATTTATTCGCCCCAAATTAAACCCAGTGAAAGCGATTAAAAGGGAAAAAGATGGGCCACTCAAACGAATGTTAGAAGGCAAAAGCTTTTATATCTTGTTTAACGTCCATCATAAAACAAAACCATCAAAACCTCACACTATAACTGTCAAGAAGATCAAAACCTAAAATATCACATCATACAATTTCTTTTAATGTGGAAAATGGTCATTACTCTAGACAAATGGTAACCTTGGCAACCAAAAACTATTAACAGGGCACTAAAAGAGAAACAATATGCCAAATGCATCAGCTTAGGAGCCTGCTAATAGGTGCCGCTCGTGCACACCAAAGTGCCTCATCTCAACTTGTACCACACACACGTTTCTGGCAACTGTATAACACAGCAATAGAGCTGCGGCAATACCCGCCATTGGCGACTGTGACGGCTAGACTCGGCGATCTTGTCACACAAATACAAATATTGCTCATCAGTTATGCTATTGATTGAGTACTGTGATGAAAACTTCTACAAATGATAAAATATGGCAACAGATTCCGTGACCAAGTCAGTTTGATCTGATCGCGAATGATTCATTTGCAGCGTCCAGTCGAGACCCCATGAACTGAAATACAGGGAACTAGTGATGGGCTCCTCAGTTCACGCAATCCAAAGAGACTGGGACTGTAAAGGTAACATAATGACTGCGGAAAACAGGTAACTTCCCAGTTCACGCAATCCGAAGATAAAAATGATTTAATGACTGCGGCGAACAAGTAACTTCCCACTTCACGCAATCCGAAGAGACTGGGACTGTAAAGGTAACATAATGACTGCGGAAAACAGGTAAGTTCCCAGTTCAC
This sequence comes from Gammarus roeselii, assembly GCA_016164225.1. Taxonomy (NCBI): domain Eukaryota; kingdom Metazoa; phylum Arthropoda; class Malacostraca; order Amphipoda; family Gammaridae; genus Gammarus; species Gammarus roeselii. The sequence goes on from SDVV010004793.1 coordinate 7,362, forward strand.
GCAATCCGAAGAGACTGGGACTGTAAAAATGATGTAATGACTGCGGCGAACATGAAACTTATAACCACAGCAGGGAGGGTAGCGTACGGGATAATAATTATCTTTGAAGGGATGCCTTTGGATCATAAAGCTTTAGTTGCTTAGAAATAACTTCACTTAAATGTATTATACTATCTCGATCAACTAAATTATTATTTGTAATTAATAAGAAAATTATTGATAGTTTGTTTATATGTTCCTTTATAGCAAGGAATCGACCGTTTAGTACTATCGACATGAGGTAATTAATACGGACGGTAGCTAGCTACAGTTATGATTAGCTACATTCTAATAGCATTACCTTCGATAAATTGGGTTAGATACGATGAATAACGATCGAAGTACAATATTAAATATGATCGCATAGTGTGTTAGTAATATACATATTATGAAATGGTTAAATGTCCAACATAACGAAAATTATATTTTAAATGAAGTGTAGTACACAAGGCAGGAGAGCTGACGTAGTGGTGACTTACGCAAGAAAATATGGCACAACCAAAGTGGTACGGATATGGCGATTAGCTTATTCATGCCTATATTGAACTGCGGACTAATTCATCATTCAATAACACTCACGAGATGAACGCACGGTATCCGAACTATCGTACAGCCAAGATCTCGATTTTCGCATAAAATATAAGTCGAAGAGACGTCAATGGATCACTTTTTACAACACTAATGTTGTAAAAAATTGTTACTTATAATTTCAGTGAAGACTGCCTTAAACAATTCAACTAATATAGGTTTCGCATCCATATAGAGAAGGGTTCTAAAGCTTTGAAACGCGCCGAGGTATTTATTTGACAGTAGGTAAACTAATCAACTAACTTCCATATAATCTCGGTTCAACTGCACTGGTTTTCCATGAGTGTGCAAAGAAAACTGCCATTTTACCATAAGAAGTAAGCAGCATAAATTACTCGGCTGGGAAACCCATTAATTCATTGGAATACCATACGAAGTAAGCAGCATAAATTACTCGACTGGGAAACCCATAAAAAAAATGGAATACCATACGAAGTAAGCAGCATAAATTATTGGACTAGGAAACCCATCAATTCATTGGAAAAAGATCCCTTCAGCAAAGAGATGACTCCAAATATGGTCTCAATGTCATGGACGGAAACTACTACAAGATTCATGTAACTACTTTGAAGTGAGGCGATGACTTTATTTAAAATATCATGGCTGGGCTAATTTGATGTTGAAATAATCCTCAACACTGAGGCAATTTTTTGAAAATGAAAACAGCTGGTTAGCAATTATTTCAAGTTATAAAAGAAATACTAAATTGTTTAATGTTAGCCCAAGGTTTGATGGACTCCGGTATACCATTTAAAGTTAAACTGACACCGCTGACTACAGTTTACAAATATTAGCACAACATCAACGAAAATACACTGCAAGAAGTAAAATTTTCAGTCACTACCTCGTACACTGAAAGGAAGCATTGAATAAATGCAAGTAAGCCCCCCAATTGACGTGCAAACTACGCAACACAAAACAGAAGTGGGCCCACATTTTCGGAGGCACACTGGCAGGCAAGACAGTGACCTACATTGTTCCTAACTGGCCTATAGAACTACTAGATGGTGAAATAAACACGTGGGTGCACTTTAGTGTAGTTGTTGAAGCTAAGATTCAGAAGTATCCGAGTTAAGCGTGTACACGAGTTGATTTAGCAATTCTGGTTCTGGTAAAATCTAGAGTGTTTTGTTCACTGATGAGTGCAATGAGCTGTAAGACATTGGGTTTGGAAGTAAAAAGACGGTTGTACGAGATTCTAGCAGGCACAACACAGCTCGACGGGGCTGAGACGTGGGGAGCGAGGGCTAAAAATTAAAAATGTATGTTTTCGAGATGAGGTATTTGAGAGGCATAACCGAAATGACGCCGAGGGATAGGATCAATAATAACGTTTTAGAACGGGGATGGCGATGAACTTAGAGAACGGAGTGGACCCACGTGTTATGAGGTGGCTCGGAAACATGGTGAGGATGGATGATGGGAGATTGGTGAAAAGAGTGATGGAAGTGGAGGTGAGTGGACGTACGACTAGAAGAAGACCGAAATTTGTTTCGATGGCGGGAAGCAGGCCATAGGGAGGTGAGACATGGCGGGAAGCAGGCCTAAGGGAGGTGAGACATGGCGGGAAGCAGGCCATAGGGAGGTGAGACATCTTTGTGGAAGTAGCGATTGCGCGTACAATGGAGAGGCATGAGTGGAGAATGGATGAGTTCTGACGCCACTCGGACGCACTTTCCTGCCCTCGGTGTCTCGTTGAGTAACCGGATGAACGTGGGAGGGGAGGGCCGGCAGATGTAAATCAGCAAAAACTGCCGACAGTGGGTAAACCAGCGAAAGCCGATGAGATCTGCTGCTGACCCGAGGTGGGTTGTGAGGTCATGGACGAACACTTAAGCGTTAAATGGCAAAGTTTTGGCATGTGTGTGAGGTGCACCTTGCCGTCGCCCCCCCCCCCCCCGATTCAAGGGGATTAGGCCATGCATCCAGACTTTTTGGCACAATATGGATTCTCTAGCACAGAGAATAGTAGTGATAAATAATCGCTGTGCTCAGTGATCAATGTCACGTTAAAACGTGTAGCTACTAATTGCACCTTAGAAATGTAAAGCACCAACGAATATTCTCTTGCTACAGAACGTATAACAATACGGGGTAGTAACGTTCAACGGTTTAAAGTGGCTAAGACAGATATAAACCATTATCGCTACCGCAGAGGTCACCAGAAACACAGCCATCTACATCCCCATATAAGAAGGTAAATCGTGCAGACAATTTCGTATACCAAATATGATATTCACGTTCTACTTGCTCCAATAGCACATAAGAGAATAAGAGTAAGATTTAAAAATATTATTATTAAACTTCCTCCTAGATTCTTTTCTTGAAGCTATACACACTACGGGTATCCACTTACAATGCGCACATCCATCCATTCATAAAGGTGTATACCCAAGATTACAGAGCTGTATGGCGTCACTTTGGTTCCTTTTCTTAAAACTATACACACTACGGGTACTCACACACAATGCGCACATCCATCCATTCCTAAAAGGTGTATACCCAAGACTACAGAGCTGTATGGCGTCACTTTGGTTCATAGTTACATGGTGTCTTTGTTTAACAAACGTTTACTAGGTATAGTCAACAGGTGGTGCTGCGATAACACACAAGTAGCAGGCACGCGGTGCACAGCACTGGCCTACGAAGACCATTGTCTCACAGTGCTTTGATTTATGACGACGAAACGCTTTATGATGAAACTTTCTACTTGGATAAAATAGTTTATCCGTATAAGCGCATTCGCCATACGTAAAGAGCACCTTATGAATGCCTAAGTACTTTTAGATGTCTAGCTTATTCTAACCACAAATATTCTTCGATTGTCATTGAAACCTCATCAACATGTGAGCAATTATTGTATCTTAGAAAGAACGACTGCTACATAAAAATGGGTAATTAAGTAACAAGAAATTCAAGGTGCTTCCTCTAAGCATGTCTTAGACAAAAGACGCTCTTACCAGATCCACGAGAACCTCTTAGGTTTTCTGTGTGTGTCGTGCGCAGCAGCTTCATTATACTTAGAACCCATATTCCCCGTTTCATCAATTTTGGTATCGTTAACCACTCCATTCAAAGGTTCATTACCACCCCGTCCACGAACGACATCGCTTTCACAACCACTGGCACCGAAACTAGAGGAAGACTCAGAGCCTTGTCCCTTTGAAGCATGCCTTTCGTCCCCGTGTTTCCCACTGAACATTCTGATGTCAAAGAAACCAAAGCTGAACCTACGGAAAACCTTATTGGAACCGCTTTTCTTTGAACTATTTGTCGCTGAATTTGAAATTCCAGCGATTTTCTTCGAACCATCCAAGGAAGACGCTGAAGCCTCACCATCCCGATCTCTTTCATCAGCTTGGCCTCGGGCACCCTTGGTCTTCTTCCAAACAGGTAGCAGAGACTTTGCTATAGACAGCTTGCCATGTTTAGGTTTACCGCTTCCACCACCACAGCTGCTGGTAGAGGAAGCACAGTCATCAGGTATGTGACGTCCCTGGTGCAGTGATTCTCTGCCTCGCTCTAGCAGAGCGTTCTTAATGTTGTCAGCTGCAGTGGTGGGGCAGTGAGTCCCGGTGCTGGGAGGAGTCAACTCTGATACCCCGAACAAATCCTCTACCTCACTCTTGCTGAAACCGCGAGCTAAGGCAGAGTTTTTTGATGATGTTGATGGTAGAGGCACGACGATGTCGACGTCAACAGGACGTTCGTTGTAGTGTTTCGGGACAACAAAATGATCCGAAAGGACTTCGGAGTCTCGGTAAGAGGAGGAGCCAATGCCGGAAACCCATTTGCTGGTCCGCATGTCCTTGTTGTCGACAGACTTGATTTCACACACTACGCCTGAACCTGAACTGGAGGTAAAATTACGATTGTCAAAATCAGTCTCTGTTCCAAACGCAAGGCTGCCAGGATTTTCATTCCCATGACGACGAAGGCACATCCTTTCGTATTCCTGCCCCGACAGGAACGTAAATTCTGAGCTTGAGCGTTGGTGAGATGGAAGCCCATCAGTGACTCTGGAAGGGCGTGCCCGCTTTGGAACTTGGCTGTTCGTGGTATCTACGTTATGCAAAGGATTAACTCTAGTCTCAGAATTGCTTGAAAACAACACGTTTTGAGGAAGGGACTTTGATTTAAAATGCGGTAAGTTTGTGAATGAAAAAGGTTTGTTCTTGATATACTTTGCAAAGGAAATTTGATCCTTGTTGGAAGGTTTCGTCTTTTTTGGTTTAGATGACGATGGCTGCTTGTTTTTTGAAGGTCTTAACTTTTGTTTTAGATTCATATAATTAGATCTCTCTTTATTCTGCTCATTCAATTTGGCCGAGTCCCCTGCATGACTATCCTCGAGCTTCTTTTCAAGTTCGTTACCCAGCGTAGACGTTCTTGGCTTAGCCTTACGCAAATCACCGATAGCCATTTCAAAACTGATCGTGTTAGAATGGTAGTTCCTCCCAGTTGCAGAATCAGGGTGTACCACATCAGAAGACTTTCTTTCTCTAGCAAGCGCATTACTATCTCTCTTCCTTGCGTCTATAGTATTCGATAGACCGTCCGTCCCACTGCGGGGGGCAACAGTCTGCAGAGAGTACTGCTTCCCCTTAGTATAGTCAGGCAAGTCTACAGTGGACCCTAAAGATCTTGAAATGTTAGTCTGGTCAACTGCAACGTGTTTTTTTTCAACAACAGAGTTAACCACTTTATTACCACGATTGCTTTTACTCTGAGAGCCTTGTTGTCTTCCTGAGCTTAGCACCGTCGTCTCTCTCTTATGTTCCTCTTTGTTTTGGGGTGAAGGTCTCGTCGCAACTTTATCAGTTGGTGTCGGGTTGACTGCACTCGCAGCATCCTTGGGAACACGAGCGAGGATCGCAAATGATTGGCCAGAAACTTTAGTCTGTGCCATTTTCTGCCCTTCACTTCCGTTTTGAACAGGAGTGGAACAGCTGGGAAGTTCAATGCACTGAAATGTATGGATAACTTCGGTTTCGGCTTTTATCGCAGGTTCTACGTTTTTCCATTTTTTATCAGGAGAAGCGTGCGAGATCAGAGCTACACTTGGTGCCGCTCTGATAGGTTGAACTTCATTTACTGTTTCCACAGGGGCGGGAAGATCTTTAAACGCATCATAGTAAATATTTTTCTTAACATCTATCGAAAAAAGTTCACCTTTGATTTTCACATCCGGTATACTAGCCCCATGAACCACACTAGTCTTGTTTTCGCATTTAAGGCCGGATTTCTTCTTGAAGTTTGGCAAGGTATTGCAGCCATAACAAAGGTCCACATCACTCACGTCAAGATCCTCAGAGCTTTGCGCCAAGTGTCCGCTGCTCGAAGACAGGCCGCGGTAACTGCTCAAGTCTCTGATGGGATCAGCCGCTAGGATGTTGTTCATGAACTCCACCAGCGTCCTCTTGACGTCTTCTTCAAATAAAGACCCTTTTCGCTCAGATTGAGCAACATTCACCACCTCAGAAACAGGGTTATCGCAAACAGCACTTGAAAGACGTACCTCCAAGCACTGCTCTTGCACAGGAAACTTCTCAGGAAGGACATCATTTGGAGATGGGAGAGGACCCTCAAAAATAAGGTCATCCTCATAGGCAGCTACAGATTTATCTAAGATTAGATCACCAGCAAACCTGGATTTTAAAACTACCTCCTTCTCGTCGTGTCTGTCCTGCTCCTCTCCTGTTCTTTTATCGGCAACAACCGTATGTCTGACATCAGCACCAATTACTTGCTTTAATAAGCCGTCGTCCAGTTCGCAGTCGCTGCTCTGTTTTTTCATGAGGGGTTTCACCAACGCACATTCTCCCGTCTCAAGATGAAAAATATTGAGCGAGTCGACCAACTTTGCATTCCTTTTTTCTTCCACTAACAAGCGTTCTCCCAAAATTTCCTTCTCTTCACCGGCTTCATCTTCCAGTTTTTCACTTCCCAAGAAGCCACTATCTAGTTCCGGCTCTGCGGCTTCATAACCAGCAGAGTTAGTATCATCACCGAGAGCTGCCATGACTTTACCCTCGTTAACATCAGTCTCAGCAGTAGTAACTGAGTTACCAGCAGTACCAGTGCCTCGGTTCAGGCTCCTCAAACCGTGGTCATCAGCAACCTTGGCGGTCACGTCAGTGTCAGACTTTAAGCTCAGTTTGTTTTCAGAATGACCAACCAAAGTTGGGTCAAAATGACCGGCGAGTTCTTCTTGCTCTTTGTTCTTTGTGCAAGCGTAGCCAGAAAGCTCTCCCTGTTTACTATTAAGACGACTACATGGAGACTTCGTATGGCTCTCATCAAGATCTTCTGCAGAGTTTTGACCGACATTACCACTTCGACTCGGACCCTTCTCATCATAATCTAGACTCATATTCTTCTCTTCAGAGCTGTTTTCATCCTCTTCAGCAGCTGAGGAGCCGTTACCTTCCTCCTCTTGTTCCATATCCTTCGTCTCCCCAGTATCATCTGGACCACTCTCATCGCAATCATACCTGCCCGAGTTTTCACCCTTCTCCACTTCCCCATCATCCACATCCTCCTCCTTCCCTGACTCATCCGCTTGATTGTCATCCGTACCCCCATCTTCAGCTACAACACTCGTTTCATCCTTTCCACCCTCCACACTCTCCGACTCCTCATCTCTAACCTTGTTGGACAACTCAACAGTCATAGCAATAGACACATCAGTATTCAATATCAATACACCGGGGCTGTTCTCTACAGACGACGAGGAGTATATTCCATCATTACCTTCTGCGACGACTGCTTTCTTTTTCTTATCGTCGTCACTGTGCAATATGCCAGCAATTAAATACGATGTTGTGGTTACGGAAGGGCTTTGGTTATCCGACGAGTTTTTGGCTCTTGTGCCCACTTCACATTCCTGGCATTTATTACCATCCTAATGTTGACAAGCAAAATGTTGGAAGTGGAATCATATCATTGTAAACACGTAATTAAATTCATCAATAATAGCACTTAGGGAATTGTTAAGCAGAAATAGTGATATATAGACATATCGTCATATAATAAATATTTTAAATTTTGTTGATAAATAATGCATTGGATGGGATGCAGTCAATCGAGATTGACATTGTAAACCCATCCCAATATTATACGGAAGTACCGTACGCAATTGAAGGGGGATAATAAGTATCCAGAGGGAAGGGTCGTCGGCAGCAGGCACGGTAGCGCAGGTAGATGGTGTAGGGCCCATTGTGAAGAGAAGAGGGGAGCACATCATACCGTCGGCCGGGAGATGACGGAAGCGTTGGTTGGCACAGAGAAGGAGGGATGCACATCGTGTGCAGTGATGTGGGTGGTGTGGCAACAAGTTGGCGGTGGAAGTGGTCAACAAAGTGGTGCAGTGGAGAGAACAATAATAGCTACTTTAGACAGTGGATAGGCAATGGTAGACAAATGATAAAATGAATTAAAATTCCACGTGCAATAACATATGTCAAAAAATACCACAAAAAAACAAGAAACAAACACATGTCACACAACAAAATAATTATGTTATAATATAACACAAAAAGAAGAAGCAATCAAATAATTCAATGAAGATTTGACGCAATCGGTAGAGATTGAGAAAGATAAGCAATAAAGTGAGACATTAAATATATCAATAGTACTTCAAAATGGAAAGCTGGCAGCAGGTGAATATCAGAGAATGTGAACTAAGTATACTTGAGTCTTTAATATTTTCAAAGTAGCAACACTTTGAATGTTTGAACGTCATTTACTGTGGTCTCGTCTATTTTTAAAGCTACTCTTCAAAAGTAGCGACCGACGTGATGGTGCATAGTTGTAGGAGTTATTTTGGCCGCGATGTTTTTATTGCTCCTGTTCGAAAATACTGATAAGTTATGGTGTATTCTTCTACAATCAATTCAGCTAAACATTAGCGAAAAGTTGGAAAAAGATAGCTTCGACTTTAATAAAAGAGAATGTCATAGAAAGGAAATGTGCCACATATACTAAAGGACCACATTAGAGCAGCATTTGAAAAATGTACAACAAAAGCGTCATGTTCGGTTAGTAAAGCTTGTTAAAAACATGTCAGTTCCACCAAATCTCTGATATGTTAAGAGACAGCTGGCACTGCCCACGCCCAAGTATTCAAGTCAGTGACACATAGTGTTAGTATGATAAGCTGTTACACGAAGCAACACGATCAGCGAACGGCAACTACAAATAACAGTTGGATCACTATTATAGTGCCTTCAATTGTCAGAAATTTGTTCAAGCTCTGTTTAATTAAATGTTAAATGTACAACACAGCAACTCGAGTTTTCAGTGTAGTTACTCTTTTATTGTAGAGATAGCCAACAAAATAATAAGTTCTCAATGAGGAGTTCAATTGAAATCGACTTTCAATAGCTAAGCTCACCTAGGATTTTCCCAATCAAGACTGATCTGCTTTGGGTTCATAAAATGTTAATGAATTTGAACGCGCTATAAAATTGACATCATGACATTGCAAACTTTGAATTCATGAAATAGACTGGATTTTTTTAGCTACTTCAAATCTTTCATTACATGAAATGCCAAAAAACAAATAGGACCCATTCTTATGAGTGCAGACCTGAACCCTCCAAATGAAGCTTAGAACTGTACATCGAACTTTTTTCTTGCTCAATTTTGTTCGCGAGTTTGCTAAGCAGCTTCTGTTTCTGTCACTGGATTCTATCTCTCCCCAGAAATGGTAGTCAATCGAACCCAGGCTGGTCCGTTAAGCTGCTCATTACTTGCTCCGGAAACTTGTCCGATAAAAATGCTAGACAGTCGTTGGAGCAGTGAGCAAGAGCACCATTTAATTGATAGTAGACGCAATCCAGCCTCACAGATGGCCCTAATTTTTTCTTTAAGAGATAAAGATACTGATCGGAATCGAGTGTTACGCCGTTTCTAAAGTACACTGTCAGTGGGACTCAGCCGTCCACGACTTCTGTCCATTCCAGTCCCTTATCAACGCCTCGGTTCATCGAGTCATATCAGAGAAATGGGTTTTCACTGCACCAGAATCTCGAGACTACTTTTATAGGGAGAGATGGAATCCGTTGCTCTCGAACGCAAGCCAACGACAGTTGAATATCTGAAGAAACTGCTATACAAAGTCGTAACAAAATTAAACAAGGCAAGTTCGACGTACAGTCATGATCATTGGTCCTATTTTGAAGCTGAAATTTGATTTTTGTCATTTGATGCATACAAAAACATGTCAAGTCCAGTTATTTCCAGCTATTAAATTAGTTCAAAGTCTATACTGCCATACGATGCTATACAGCGCTTGAACGAAAAAACTTTAGAAACACTCTGTAGTCTTAGATTTCTTTAAATAAGTATAGGGAAATCAATTAATGGAGCAACAGATATTGAAGGCTTACACCACACTGTATGTGCAAAAATATACACACTTCTTTCTCAAAGAATTTGAAGTAGTTGAAAACTGGAGTTGCTAAACATTACGCCCGTGTTTACTGATAAGCGATGGTAGCAGCAGAAATAGAACTCCACAGTAGATACAGCAAAACACATATGTTCGACTGGCCCCGTCAGCACGCCTAAACTCATTTAAAAAAAAAAGTTCATTTCACAGTAAGTGCCATTTGATCTGCCATAAAAAAATAAGATGCCAACTCAGATGAAGACTACAAACAGGCCAATAATTTTATTCAATAGTTAAATTTACGATCGCAACACAAACTTGAAGGTTACATGGGTGTTTAAAGGACGTTAACCCAGTTTGTTCACTACATTTAGTCTCCAGATTGTAGGTGAACAGTAATGAAGGACGAAGACTTCAAAGACAATCTAAAGAGTGGTTGAAAAGGCAAGCTGGTTTAAACGCCTTGAAAGCAATCGGCCCTTACACAATGACACCTCGGAGGTGTATAAAACGAGGGATGACCATTCCTCCAGTCGTGAATAAAACACACTTGGAGAACGCAGATCATGTCACAAAAGCATCAGACTAACATCAAACAGCACAAGATCTGTTAGTCTCCACCACAATGGCTGTTCGTTATAGGAGGATAACAAATAACAAGTAATTTAACCACCCAGTACCTGTTACTGTAAATGGATCAACATATCGGTAGGCAACGATTAGCTTAGAGTGACGAGGCTTTCTAGCGCGCGGGAGTCCGCATCCGGCTGGCACTGAACGAAAAACCAGCAACTAGTGTTGCATCAAGTTATAGACAACTTCTAGATTTGTTGTTGGGTTTAGTACAACGTAAAGTCAATGTCCTTTACGCGGAGAATGCCAAAGGTATGCACGGGTGCCACAGCAGGTACAGTAACTCACTCAATATTTTCAGGTTCAGAGCCCTACGGATTCGTAGTCATCCCTGAGGTGCCGGGTGCAATGCGCCCCAACGCCTGCTGAGAGGAAAGATGAAGTACTGGAAATGGGGATCCCATGCATAAAATCTACAGTCAGTATAGGGAAAATCAAGCATGAGAACCGCAAGATTGGAAATCTGAAAAAAGAAGAGAGCCGTAGAAGGTTGCATGAAGGAGTGTTATTACCTACCCAAAAAAATATTGGAACGGTGTGCAACCAATGTTGGTGTAGTTGTCATAAGGGGGAAAGAGAGGTACAGATACAGACACTAGGCCGCATCTCCCAGAAAGGGGGGTGGCCGACGGCAAAGCGCACCTCACACCCTCATACGCTCACACTCACACAACTTAGCCCTTTACTGCTAAAGGGTCCGGCCGGTAGCCCCTCAACTTACACTCAGGGTCACGAATGCAGTCCGAGGATCCGTTGTCAGCAGCAGGGCCCGACAGTTTTCACTGGTTTACCCCCGCCGCGTCATAATGGTCGGGCCCCCCACCACCCACGACTATCCCGACAGCGGGATGCCAAGGGCGGGAAAGCACATCAGAGCAGCGTCATAATCTACCATTCACAACCATTCTCCACACACGCCTGTTCATTGCACGCTCTCTCGCCACCTCCACATTCATGTCTCTCCTTCCCAACGCCTGCTTCTGACCATCCATCCATCCAAACTTCGGTCTACCTCTAGGCCTGTGACCTGCGACCACTCGCCTCCGCATTCATCACCCTTTTCACCAATCTCCCTTCATCCATCCTCTCCATGTGCCCGAACCATCTCAGTACACGCGAATCCACTCTGTTCTCCAACTTCTTCACCATCCCTGTTCTGATTCGAACCACGTCGTTGATGATCTGGTCTCTCAGCGTTACTCCAGCCATGCTCCTCAAACACTTCATCTCGAGAACATTCAACCTTCTTCTCTCCTCTGCTCTCACCCTCCAAGCCTTAGCTCCGTAGAGTACAGTTGGGACAACAACATTCTCATACAGCCCTCTCTTTGCTTCCATCCCCAACGTCCTACACCTCATTACGCTCTTTAGTGCACCCAACACTTTACATCCCTCCTTCACTCGCACCTTCACTTCACTTTCCACTAGTTCAGTTTTCTCCACATGAGAGCCCAGATACTTAAAACACTGAACTTCCTCCAAGAGCTCTCTATTTAGGGTGACACTAATTTTGCTCGCATCGACAGTTCTCGAGCATCTCATTACTTTACTCTTACCCACGTTCACTCGAAGCTTCCTCCTCTCACACACTCTACCAAACTCAGACACTAGCCTACATAGCTTCTCCTCCAAATCCGCAACCAGGGCCGTATCATCAGCAAATAGCAACTGGCTCAACTGCCAACTCCGCCCATTCGCTTCCAACAGTTCCAAGCCACGACCCAGCACACTCGCGTTCACCTCCCTGACCACTCCATCCATATAGAGGTTGAACAGCCAGGGAGACATCACGCAGCCTTGTCTCAGTCCCACTTTCACTGTGAACCAATC
>SDVV010004794.1:0-10390 GCA_016164225.1 Gammarus roeselii
TTATATTTGCAGATATATTTATATAAGCGGATTTTACGAGGCGAAAATCCTACAAGATCAATGACATGCATTCATGCATTCAACATGGGATGATCAACCACGTCTGAGAATACATTCTCGAGCCGGTCGAGAGCTATGATTAAATAATGTCGAAGACAATCAAACTCATCTATGATAATATAATGTTTTTTCATCATCAATAGGGCGTCACCTCTGTTCAATGCATTCTACCGAGTCCGCCCCTCATAATGTGCCACACTACTTGGCCTGATGAGAGGCAATCTCTACATAAGGATTGTGAGGCAATTGCATTGAACTTTTTGACAAAAATATCGAGTTCGAACCATAATGTCTCGCAAGAAGAATAGTGAACTAAGATGGAATGAACAACACAGAAACCTGGAAATAACATGTATTACTGTGGATTATTAGTTTGAAACATCGCACGATTTTGAAGGATGAATCACGTACTGAACACTGGAAAATCCTCATAACAGCATCATCGATTGAGAGTTGAATAATTGTCAAACTCAGTGCTTCCAATTCAAAAATAAGCAGCAAATATCGCAAAAGCTAACATGGATCACTGCGTATGCTGCTATTTCTTCATTTCAGCCAGAGTATCGGAATCCGGCATAAATTACAAGTGTTTATAAGTAACAAAGTGTAGGAAGACAACTACAGGTCTATTAGCCTAAACTAGGTTGTCTTTTGATAGCAAGAGGATTAGTTCTGAAGTAGAACGTCTATGAGAGCTTCATGTGCCATTTCTGTTTGTATAACATCAGGAATGGGAACGGTTTAGCTATTTATCGGCGATTTATGTTGACTTATTAAGCCCAGACTTAACCGTCTCGATTGTATTGATGTTTACAACCTCCGCTGGTAGTTTGTGTGGGAAACGTATCCCAACGATTTTGTCTCCGTTGTTTCTAGTCACTCCGTTCGCATCTAGATTGAAAAAGCTCGCCCGGTCGACGTTTTCCTTACCCTTCATAACCTTCCACACTTCAATCATATCGCCTCTGAGCCTCCGACTCGACGTTTCTCTAGCGAATAAAGATTGTGTTTATGGAGCCTGTCTTCATACGATTTATTCCGCTAGGATGTGATGAGTTTGGTTGCCTGTTTTGAACCATCTCTTATTTTATAACCCCTTTTCTACGCTATGGCGACCAGAATTGAACGGAATACTCGAGATGCGGTCTAATGAATGCATTGTATAACTTGAGCATACTATGTTTTTTTTTGGCGAGATAGTTCGGGATATCATACCTAGCATTTTGTTGTCTTTCTTGGCAGCATCGTTGCATTGCTTGCTATTTTTTGATTCGCTACCAATGATGATATCTGAATCTCTCTCTTCGGTGACACGAATGAGTCTCTTTCCAGACATTGAATATTCGTGTTCGAGGTTATTAGAACCTATGTGCATAACTTTAGATTTGTCACCGTTAAATTTCATTCAACACTTTTTGGAACAATCAACTTCTCTGTTTAAGTCTAGTCGGATCTGCTGACACTCTAGCTAAGTTTTTACTGTTCTTATTATCCTAGTGAACTTCCCAATGTTCGAGAGAACGTTGCTATCGAGACCGTTAATGAATATTGTATAGAGAACTGGGCCTAACATGGATCTTTGAGGCACGCCGATTGAGACGATTCCCCAGGTGGAGGAAGCTCCATTAAATACAACGCACTGCCATCTGTCCGTAAGCCAGCATTTTACCCAGTTGTTGAGCTGGCCTCGAATACCGAGGCTGTGCAATTTACTAACAAGGCGCTTAGCATGGACTTGAAAAAACAGGTTTGTAATACAGGAACGTTTTTTTTTGTCTAAATCCAAGCTGAGATGGCTAATCAGTTTGTTTGTTACTATGAATTCTGTACTTTCATCCGTTAGCAAGCTTTCCATAAACTTGCCAATAACTGAGGTGAGAATAATTGGACGGTATGTGCCGGGACATTTTTTGTCCCATTATTAAAAAAAATGGGGTACTATTGGCTTTTTCTATTTAGATGGGCAGGTGCCATTTGTGAAAGATTGGGTAATAATGTTTGATAAATGTTCGGCGATTTTGATTCTAGTCTCTTTTAGAATTCTGGGATTAACTGGGTCAGGACCAGGAGATTTTGTGACTTTCAGTTCATCTATATAATTGATAACATCGGCGGGGTAAAAGTTCACTGTGTTGAGAGCTTCAATTCGCCTTTCCGCTACGATATCCTCAGGATTAGGATTATCCTGATTCTTTAACGTAAAAACACAACAAAAGTATTCATTTTGTCGGACACTCAATTTAGTGTCGTCCGTTTCTAGTTCACCAACATCGTTCATGGGAAGACCAATTACAGATATTTAACTTTTATTACCCGAAATAAAGCTAAAGAATGGTTTCGGATTAGTTTTGACATTGTCGGCATTTTCATTTTCATGATCCTTCTTCTTACGTTTCTGGACCCTCTTTAGATCTATTCTGCTTATATTGTATTTTTTTGACATGTCGTCATGTGGATGTGTCTGTTCTATCGAGTGCTTTGCTTTCTTTCGTGACTAAAGACGTATGTTTTGAGCGGGGTATGCTCATACTCAACATTTTTACGTGCAGCGAAGAAATTGTTGAGCGATTGATTGACATCTTGTCACAGTTGTATTTCTTCTGACGCTGTTGACTCCCTTAAGCCATCAAAGTTGGCTAATCTAAAATTAGGGTCTTTTTTGCAGTTTGTTGACGTTTTCAATTCGAGCTCTATCAAAGAACGTATGTAGTTGCCCACTTCGACGTTCGTGACATGAGATCAGGAGATCAAGAATATTGCTACCTCGTGAAGGTGTCAAAATCAATCAGACGTTGGCCGGTGGCAGTGCATTCGTGAGTTTCCCAATCAATGTCGGGAATATTGAAGTCTCCTAGCACAATACTGTGTTGTGTTGTGACGATATCGACGAGCGTGTTGTAAAGGTCGATGTCATCTGCAACATTGCTTTTTGGGGGCCGATTGACTAGGGTGATTTTACATGCTATATGTTTACGACTACTTGGATTTAAAATATGTCGTGTCTGATGTTTGGAATAGTGACTTCCAATATTTGCTGAGTGTTTTACATGAGGAACAGCACTCCTCCGCCCTCTCGGCCTCGTCTTTCCTAATGAAATAGTGTGTAACCGGGGCGAGTAAACTCGCCTAAATAATACCTGCTGCTCAATTTCATCCACGTTTCCGTGATAGCTATTATGTCGATACATACATTCATTGCAAGGATATCTTATTTGTCGTTTTTGTCTCGGAGACTTCTAGCGTTCACATAGTAACAGTCGCATTAGCTAGATTTTCTTGACTCAATCTTTTACTACTATGAGGTCTTGTCTTGGAGCCAAGACTTCCGTTTTTGTTTACTCGGGTTGTACCAGCTAGCGGCGACTATTGCCTCTAACTCGGACTGGACTGATGACAGGAACTTTTTTGCTATGGCCTGCGGTGATGTTCTAATTGGCTTTTGTATTTGCTGTGTTTCCAGTGTTGAAACGGGTGGAGCCTTGTTGGTGATTCCATTAAAGTTATAATACTTTGTGTCAATCATAGTTTCCCATGATCAAAGAAAAAGATTTTCTGTGCTTTACAGAAAGTTGCTAGGCGATTGTTAAGAAAAATCATCTTGCTTAACTTGTAACTGCTTTGGTTCGGAAAGGGCAAGATGCCAGTGACATGTATGTTCCCGTGTGAACCTTTGCCTTTTCTTAACATGGTTTTAAACCTTTTCCATGTCAATTCTGTCTGTGACACGTCTCTAGCTCCGACTTCAATTATACTTCGCTTAGAAGAAGGTATTTTTTCTTTTTTGTCGATTTTCAGGTCTGTTTTACCCATTTTCTTTAGTTGGATTCCCCCCATTTTACTTATTTTACTTGAGGGAGGTGACATTGTAATCACCAATCTCTTAATTTTTTGCTGTATTCTGTTAGTCCATTTCATCAGGCAATACGTCAAAACGGTTAGGTATTTCGGGTCGGATGTGGTGAGAAAGTGACCGAACGTGTGGTGCATCGTCACAGTGTGATTGCATCTTGCTCAACACCGTAGTGTACGATGCCTCGATATCTTTGAATGAATTTTCAGTCGATTTGATGCCGATGCTTGTCTCTTCGTCCAGAGCTATAAGCTTCTTGAGTCTAGGTGTACATGAAGTTCTTTCACTTGATTTAGGGTGGCCTCAGCAGCTTATTCGACTATTGTTGTCGATGCCTTGGCCGGGAAAAAATAACGCTTCTTTATCTAGGTGAAAACACGACCAATAAAATTACAGGGTACAGAGTTATATTCTGGAAAATCTAAAACGTATTTTTTAAAACCGTTTCGCTTTGCTTAGGATGTTCTTCTTTTATATCTGCGAAGAAACGTCCAAATCTTTTGATAACAGACAAAAGTTGATCATTTTGAGTGTTGGCATGTAGATGGTAGAGGCTGAAGACCCGTGGTTTGAAAGTTAGGGCGAGGGTTCATATATGATAACTATACGAAATCATATCCTGGATTTAGATGGAAAGTTTCATCTGAAACGCGTGAAACAGTTGCAACGTAGGCCGTAGATTGCTGTCCGTTGGACCCATCAGGCGGGGGAGACCGCTTCCTTTCCCCCTTTCCTTCAGTACGTTCCTCTCACGACGCGTTTCGCCTCGCCGTCTCGCTCCGCTGTTTCGTCTTGTCGTCTCGCATCGTCGTCGCGACTCGTCGTCTTGCCTCGCCGTCTCGCCTGGCCGTTTCTTCTCGTTGTCTCGCCTAGCCGTCTCACCTCGCCATCTCGCCTCGCTGTCTCGCCTCGCTGTCTCGCCTCGCTGTCTCGCCTTGCCGTCTCGCTTCCCTGTCTGGCCTCGCCATCTCGCCTTGCCGTAGAAGAAGTCCTCCAGATAAGGGAGCTGTCTCCGGCGATCAAGTCGCAAACAACTGATTCACCTCGGACAAATGAATTATTTCGCGGGAAGTAATTTACCACTCATATCTAGAATTCTATTCAGTTAACCACCTCCGGCTATCTTTCCTGCCAATCATAATTTCGTTATGACCTTATTTTATGAAGCTTTTCACAAAAGAAAAACGAAACCATGCTGTCGACCTATTCAGCTTGAAATTTCAAAAAAGCGTTTTGTTATGGTCCCTCATAACGCTTGCTGAAAAAGTGGAGTTACAGTATAACTGGAAACACGCTGCATGAAACCGGTCGGGATTTGGCAAGGTGAAAGTCAGGGGCTTACAGCGGTGGTCCCTAACCGTTTTGTCATCGCGGACCGGTCAATGTATACAAAAATCTGCGGACCACTGTAGGTAAAGTTTAAAACATTCAGATTTTGACAATAATATTTTAAAAAATCTGCTCTTTTATTTCTTGTTTTCTTTCTCAATAAAATAAAAATTTGAACTTTAATTCAAGTTCTTGCAATTTCAGTGAAGAAGGGGTTTGAAGCATCAATTGCCTCACGCGAATCAACTCTGTCCCTTAATTTCGTTAACATCCTCGTTCGAATTAAAATCACGTCGTTGTCGAACCTGTCTCTCAGCGTCACACCAGGGATGCACCTCAAACATTTCATCCCGAAAATATTCATCATTCTTCTCTCGTCTGCTCTCACCTCCCAAGTTTCAGCTTCGTAAAGCACACACGGGACAACTAGACCCTCATACAACCCTCTCTTCTCGTCCATTTCCAACATCCTACAGCTCATTACTTTCTCTTCAGTGCACTCAACACTTTACACCCTACCGTCACTCGCGACTTCACCTCAGTTTCCACTAGTCCAGTCATCTTCACATGGGGGCCAGGATACCCAAAACACTGAACTTCCTCCAATAAGTCTCCATTTAACAGGACACTAATTCTGCTGGCATCGACATTCCTCGAGCATCTCATTACTTTGCTTTAACCCACGCCCACTCGACGCTGAACGAGGAGTCCTAAACTCACATACTCCACCAATCTCCGACACTAGCCTGCACATCTTCTCACCTGAATCCGCCACCAGAGCCTGTCGTCCGCAAACAATAACTGTCTCAACTACCTCCTACGAGTTTTCGCTTCCAACAGCTGGAACAGGAGTGGTGCCCTCTCTGACCACTCCATTCATGTTGAGATTGAAGAGCTAGGGAGACATACTGCAGCTTTGTCTAAGACCCAATTTCACTGTAAACTCACCACTCACCTCGCTCCTCTCTCTGACACATGTTCTGCTGTCATCATGAAAACTCTGAACGGTATTCAACATATTTCAGCCCCGCTCCATACAAACGCAACCCCTTCTCTGTTAACCCTGTCGTAGGTTTTTTCCAAATCCACGAAGGCCCAGATCTGATCGGCATTATGTATGGTCGGTATGTTGTATGAGCGATTAGATATGATCTGATCGTCCATACAAGATACCGACTATACATTATAAACTGATACCTCTCGAGTGACAGCATTCATGCTTATCCTCTTTACCCTAATACAGCCGAACAATGCAAGCACTGCTCCGTTCAAAGTGCTCCACAACCGCCACAAAACACAGATTCAGTAGCCTCACCAGCTATTCGACAATTGTTCTTCCACCCCTTTTCAGGCACTCAGTCGCAACGCCATCCAACACAGGGGCTTTTCCTGCCTCCATCACATCTGCTGCCTCTTGCACCTCTTTCTTAGCATGTCCTCAACAAGTCTCTCCCAAAATCGGCACCCGTGCACCACCACCTAGAGCAACACTGCCGGCCTCTCTGTCCTCCTCGACATTTAACAACTCATCAAAATGTTCTGCCCACATATCCGTACATCATCACTTTCAAACAACAACTGGCTATTTTCATCTTTCACCATCTACTCTATTCCAGTCTCCCCCTTTCATACCCGCTTCACCTCTTCCCAGATAACATCTTCTTGTTCCCCTTAAATTTCGGGAACCAGTATCTATCCCACCTAGAATCGGCGTCATTTTTGGCTCTCCTCACCCCTGCTTCACCTCTCTTCCCTTCATTATATTGTTGTCATAGGTCGCCACCTACCAGCCCGCAGTCACTCATTAAAGGCTTTCCTTTTCTTCGCCCCCGCCTGTTTGACCACCTCGTCCCACCACTCGCAGACTTCCTTCTGCATCCGCCCACACGGCGCACAGCACACATTTTCCCACATCTTAACAACGTATCTATGAACGGCTCCAATTCCTGTTCCGCAACTCTCCTTCAACCTCTGTTTCGCTCTTAATCTTCCTTCCAACAGCAGATGGTCTGAAACTCCTCCACCCTGCCCTCTCAACATGCTCACACCCAACAGCCTCTCCACCATCATCTTTGAAACCAGCATGAAATTCATCAGCACTCTCTCCACCATGAGTACTCTATACCCGTGTTTCCTACCACCAGCTCCTGTTCCATGTAAAGACCGATCACGTTTTATCCGGTGTCTTTTCTACCAGGAACGTCATACCTCCGTATCACATTCTCCTCCACTACATCTCCAACTGTCGCATTGAGGTCGCTTTGAATAACCACATTGAATTTTCCTTTAAAACTCTCAATACACACACTCAGGTTAGTACTCTTCATAATCTATTTAAATGTGCTCAACATGGTATCTTTTGAATCTTGTCCAATTTTTTTGATGACACTAAACTGCCACAGAGAGAACTGAGAGTATAATCGCATAGTCATCCTGAGCGATCTCAATAAACTAGTTGACTGGTCAGATCAGTGACAAATGAACTTCAATGTTGACAAATGCATCGTAATGCTCGTTGATACACACAATATAAATTTCGACCACAAGATGACAGATCAGTAATGACTGATGTGGACTAACAACGAGATCTCGGGATATTGATCCCTTAACATCTGAAGCGTCGAAGGCAATGAACGCTAGCTACTGGACGTGCATATATAGCCATAATTTTTACTAAAAGTTCAGGGACACCATGTATCCGTTATATACTTTGCTCGAGGGTTCCCTCACCTAAGAGGGTACATCAACAAGCAGGAATGTGTTCAAAACCGAGCAACAACATGGATCCCGGAAATTAGAGATAAAACTTCCAGAAAATACACTTGAAATAAGACAAATTAGAGAACAGCTATTAGAACTCAACAAATACCAACATTGTATCACTAGAGTTTGCCCCGAAGTCCAATTTGGTAGAGACTATAACCCAATCAATAGAAATAAGGGAACAAAAACTGCATCGAAAAGCATTTAAAGCATAGGTTGCCGAAAACTTCTTCTTAATCATGATGTCAACCATATGGAACTGTAAACAACATGCAACTGTCAGCAGTGATAACGATAATACCTTAAAAAACTCGACATATCCGCCTCCTAATAAGCTCAATTGTCAGAGGCACTCATGCCGCGGAAGGTGGCAAAAACCTCTGTGGGTGCCTTCAGCGGCCGGCTGTCCATGAATAATGAGCACCACATGTTATTTTGAACTATTGCTAGAATAATCTCTTAAGCCTTTACCATGATAACTTTTAAACTATATTAATATTTTGTATATATGAAATTTAATTCACCCCCTCCCGATTCAATCATACAAATATGTACAAAATATACAGGTATTAGAAAAAAATACAGAAAAAAAGGTAGAATTTCATTTAGGAATAGCTGTTACCCTGTCAGACCAAGTTGTGTAACTAATTGAAGCAACAGCTGTGTCTATATTACAGCTAGCAGGAACCACAATTTTTGCTACAAATAAATTTATGAGAAAACTACATTCATAGTCACTGTAATATGTCTAAGAGATTGACGGAAAAACGCTATTTAGACTGGAGCCATACAAATCTGTTTTATAAAATACGACTGTAATTATTGATGTTGGGTGATACCAACATCAATAATACAATAGTGCCCTCGAGATAAAAACATCCCTTCCCTACCGATGCTGTGCAATTTACTAATTAGGCGCTCGTGGGGGACTTTATCGAAGGCCTTTTGAAAGTCAAGGTGAATGATATCAATTGGAGATTTGGTGTCGTGGATTTCGATTATATTTCAAAAAGGAGTAGCAGATTTGTAAGACAGGAACGGTTGTGTCTAACGCCATGCTGGGAGTCGCCAATCAATTCGTTTGATTTTAAGAATTCTGTAATTTTATCCGTTATCAAACTTTCCATCAACTTGCCAATACTGAGGTGAGACTGATTGGACGGTAGTTGCCGTGACACTTTTTGTCCCCTTCTTCAAAAATTGGGGTAACTTTGGCCTCTTTCCATTTAGAGGGACATGTGCCATTTCTGAACGATTCGGTGAAAATGTTTGATAACTGTTCGGCGATTTCGGATCTAGTCTCTTATAGTATTCTGGGATGAATTTGGTATGGACCTGGAAATTTGGTGATTTTAAATTTATCTATATACTTAATAACTTCGGCGGTGGAAAAGTTCACTGTGGTGAGGGCTTCAATTCGTTTTTCCGTTATGATATACTCAGGATTAGGAATATCCTGATTCTCTAGCGTAAATACAGAACAAAAGTATCCATTAAATAGAACATTCATTTTGATGTGGTCCGTTTCTAGCTCACCAACATCGTTCTGGAGAGGACCTATTAGAGATTTTGATTTTTTTTTGCTCGGAACATAATTCAAAAATTGTTTCGGATTAGTTTTGGCATTGGCAGCAATTTCATTTTCATAATTTTTCTTCTTACGTTTCAGGACCTTTTTTAGATCTCGTCTGCTAATTTTGTATTAATTTTTTGCTACGTCGTCATGTGGATGTCTCTGCTTTATCGAATGCTTTGCTTTCTTTCGTGAATGGAGGCCCTGCAATTCTCCTTCCCAGTACTTGGGCTGATAGACTGCTGTTCGCCTGTTTTTGCGCGGGATATGCTTATGTACAATATTTATAAGTGCAGTCAAAAATAGTCAAGTGATTGATTGACATCTTGTCCGAGGGTTATATTTGCTGACGCTATTGATTCCCTAAAGCCATCAAAGTTGGTTAATCTGAAGTTAGGAACTTTTCGCAGTTTGTTGATATTTTTAACTTGAGCTCTATCAAAAAACGGATACGGTTGTGGTCCCTAGTTCCGAGTGGTTCGCCTACTTCGACGTTCGTGACATGAGAGTCGCTTGCACTAAATAGGAGATCAAGAATGTTGCTACCACTTGTGGATGTCTTCACCATTTGGGTCATGAACTTATCGTCTGCAAAATCAATCAGACGTTGGCCGGTGGCAGTGCATTCGTCTGTTTCCCAATCAATGTCGGGATATTGAAGTCGCTAAGCACAATACTGTGTAGTGTTGTGACAACATAGACGAGGGTGTTGTCAAGATCGATGTCATAGGTGGCCCCAGAGATGTAAGCAATATACCGCTTGCCCGAAGAATGACATGTTCCGTGGAAGATATTGACCGAACAAACAACTATGA
>SDVV010004795.1:0-19843 GCA_016164225.1 Gammarus roeselii
ATAAATATTTTTTTTTTCGCAAAATACCTGTGCACATAGAACACGTACCCTGAATACCCTTCAGTTTAATGCGTCATCCAATAATACAAGTTAGGGTCTAGGCTGAGGGAGTGTGGAAAACATTACTGCACATATATTCATCAATGTAATTTCTCTAACTATGATTCCTTAAAAAATAACTAATATGCGTATATGATCATCAAATATATTTTATGCGACTGATTCCTCGCTCGATCTGGAAATTTGTAGTTACGATTTTCTGGTTTGATGACAAGTTGTGTGCCCACAGAATGAGGCTGAAACGATAGGCTATCTTTCCACTCTTAACATCGCCACTTATCTCAATTTATTTTCAACAAGGTGTCAAGGAATGGACTTTCCCATCCCTGCTCTAACTGCTGTAATTGTTGAGATCTGGCTGAATGGCTCCAGTTGTCCTCTTGCCAACTTAATGACTGGTTGCAGGCACATCATTCAACATTTACGCTGTCTGCTGCCATTCAACCCTGTTATTTTCTTTTATCAGGAGCTCTCCTTTCTCTGTTCTCTTCCACTCCTGTTATTTCCTCGACCATCCTTCTGCTCTTATCTACACTACGGGGCCTTGCTTATCTCTGATCTCCTCTTGCTTCACCTCTCAACGCTCCTCCTCGCTTCAACACTTCGTGGCATTCGCCTTCTTTGCCCCTCAAGCGTTATTACATCACCTATGCTTCACCCTATACTCTCATCTTATCCCACCATGTTCTCTTTACCTTCCCATAGGCCCGTGTGACCATTACTATTGTATGTTCAGACAATTTTTAATAATGCAGGTATGTCCTTGATTGGCTTTGTGAATTGTATCGGAGTGAGTTGCTGATGCTTGGTGACTAACGCCTCATATCCATTGACAAATGAATAGGATTCACAATGTCACTAGGCTACTCTGAATATCTAGAAGGTTGGAGTTCATGAACAGCTATGGAACCCCAATCGTCTCTTGCAGGGACTGATTTGGGCATATTTGCTCACTCCAATGCACAGGGATGAAAGAAATTGTCTGAAAGCCTAAGTTTCCACAAATGCGAGCATGTCTATTGATCATCGAATGGTGCAAGACAAATGTATATTGAAACCGGACATTTGTTATTCACGTGTAAACAAAAATGATTTGTTTCCTATAATATAACGATGAATCCCATGTAAATTACAACAGACGTGTTCCAAAATTATTCATCGATGTTTTTTTTTAACACACTGACTAAGTAATTTATGCGAATCGATTTTTAGTTTGCCACTGACATTTTCTAGATATGATAAATCAATTAGAAAAATAAGGAAACAGTTGAAATTAAAACATCGATGAGGTAGAACAATATGACAGCAATTTATATCAGAACATCGTTTCATTACACCAAAACGAAGAGTTCAGGTGGATTGTCTCAGACATTCCCTTACCTGATTGCCTGAACCTCATCATGCTATGTTATGGCAAGCCACATCCTGGTCTTCGCTGTTCAATTACCTCAATCTGCTTCATTAGTACTTTTCCCTAGTCATTGGTTCCCTCGCCCGCGTCCAACCCTGATAATTTATTCAGTTTGCATCCTTCCATTCAACTTGCTAACCGAACATAGAAGCGACTGACGCGAGTACTGGCAGATAGTACTCGCTTCAGTCACCATATAATGTCATCATTTAAAGGGAACTTAGGGAAACAGACGAGAGCAAAGAAAATGGCTTATGAATTGCAGCCACCGGCGTCTGGCGAGGGATTGACGAAGAGTGGAAGTCGACAAAATTATACAGCTGTGTTTCTGTTCTCTACGGCCTGATTGTCGAAAGAAAATCTATCCATTTCTAGTAAATAATAATTGCGTTCCATTGTTCATCCAGAGCGGATAAATATAATGATGATGTAAGCTATTCCATGTGCGTGCTTCAGAACGACTGTTTATTGTTAATCCGAAATGGAATAAGGTAACGATGGCGTAATGTAATTTTGTGCTATTCATATAAGGTTAGGGTAATATTATTTCTACTCCACAACAAAGAATGGATATGATGAGGAAAACATCAAGGTCAATTTTATGTTATTCCTACTCCATCGCTCGGAATGTGTTATTCTGAAACTGACAAATGCATGTGTGATGTCATATTATTCCCTCTCAAATGCGGTAACTTGCAACAAAGACCCCATGTAATTCTTTCTCGAGACTAATCTTCTAGAAAGTTTTCATGCCATATAATTTCATCAATGGTGTTATTCCTAATAAATAAATATTTTAATGCTACCACTTCACGTGTTACTTTTCAGAAAATTCCCCGGGAACTTATCACTGGGGCCAATTGCCCTGCTTTGTCTTTTCAATTTTTTATGATTTTCAAATGTACGTTTTAATGGATATCAATAAACCATTTTTCTAGTTTCACATATGAGAAACGATTATTGAAATAATGCAACAAATGATGAGGATTCGCAGCGAGTATGCATCGTTTTCGAATTCCTTAATTGATAAATTAGCTCACATATTTTAGGGTTTTCACTTCGCACAAGTGGATAGTGTCGATGCCTTCGGGTGTTCGCTATTTCCATCATCCCCACACCCCCGCATGTCGTGTTTTATTTATTTGGGGCGCAGAGGATTTGATGGCCCTCGACTTACCCGCATGTACTGCTGTGCCTTCATTTGCCTATAACTGCTTCAAGTGTCACTTGTGCACCATGCATTGTTTACATTGGGCCAGGGATTATTCCAGCAATGGATGAAAACACAGCTCATGGAGACGTGGATGGATGCTGCTTTTGGATGAGAACACAGCTCAGGGAGACGTGCATGGATGCTGCTTCTGGATGAGAACACAGCTCAAGGAGACGATTGCTTGTAGTGGATGGTTACGGCTTCTGGAGATGCTTCATGTGCGAAGGACTTTTTTTGACAAAATTGGTCATTGCGGAGGTTATTAGTCGGATCTCTACGAACTTCTGCAAATAACATTTTGGACATCATTTCCCTTCCGCTTCAAGCCCTTTACATGATACAGTTGGTGGCTCTCGTCCCAAGCAGCCACAAATAAATATTTGGTCATGGACGTTAAGCAGTAAATTCATAATGGGGATTTTTTTATCCATCCGCAGCCAAGATTTGACCGCGTGTCGCGTGAATACGAGTCCAGAACACAAACCACTCGGCCATCCAACACAACTATTCATGAAATTGAAGTTGAGAGTTTTTCTGATAGTGATTTCAATATAAATTGATATTGAAGTACTGTATATTCCCAAACTGTTCTAAGTAAAACCTATTTAGTTATTTACATGAAACTCATCCTACTCCGACGTTTATTTGCGCTCATTGTTTGCTGCGTAACTGTTAAACGTGGGACCCTAATGTATTTATTATATACGGTGCAGTACCTTCTCACCTTGAATTATTGTTATACCAAATGTGTTCATTCATCGCATAAGACACCATATTTAACATCTTTCACACAAATAAATTCTTTACAATATAACATCAGGCCGGATGAAATTTCTGCAGCGTTGGAATACCCATGATAAACGACAGTATAAAAAAATCGATGCTCGATTGCTACGTTTAAGTAACATGTTTAGCCCTCAGTAGTGTATTCCATCACGCCTAGCAGATACGCTAAAAAGTCGATGCTCGATTGCTACGCTTAAGTAACATGTTTAGCCCTCACTAGTGTATTCCATCACGTTTAGCAGATACGCTGCAGTGAAATGTATCGGAATACATGAAAATTAATCGGTCTCATTTATCATCGAAATTGCTGCTTCTTGCATGGGCAAATAATTACTCTCAATTGATTGATCATTGCATTGCTTCTAGAATAATTCTATGTGTTATTGATTTTTGTAATCGTTCGTTAAGTAAATGACAATACATCAAACATCACCAAATGTCACAGTACGTTTCCATGAAGTGAATAAAATTGAACGTATTGCGTTAGAGCGCTAGATTTTGGAATATTACGGGGGTTGCAGAACTGGTACAGATTGAATAAAAACTACATCAAACTTAAGATAGGTCGATTGAGACATTTCCAATACTCGTGTGTCACCAAACCAACGGTACAATACGTTTTAAAGAAAATTACTGTGCGTCCTTTGAATTATTCCGTATTATTAGCAAGAACACGTGACCAAAGAAAAGAGACGCACCAAAACGAAGAGCGTCGCTCTTGTTAGCGAATCTAATTAGATATTATGAAAGAGTTTTTTGCTGCAGTCTTGTACATCAAAATATAAACTAAAATGAAGAAATAATGCTGTGGATTACAATTACGTAGAGCAGCAATGTTGGATAGGCTTCAATTTGAAAGGTCGAGGATGCTGCAACCTTGCAAACGTATCCAAAACAACCGACAAACTCAAAATAGTTTTTTCGAAATTGTGGTTGTGGATTCGTTAATTGTCTTCATTTTAAGATTGGTCGCTAAAGTTACAGGGATCGGATTTCCAGTCTTATCTGGCGCATTGACTAACATATACTTCAATATCGGGAGACATCAGACTGTGTTATAATATGATTAGTTTTGTTCATAGCCCTTGATTGAAGGATAACATGTGCAGGTGCCAGTGTTTGCTGCGAAGCTCACTGGACACTTTAGACGGAAGGCTTTGTGGTAGAGACTTGTCTCATTATATATGATCATTACTTCAACTTTTTAAGGAACTATTTATTTTATTAGAGTAATAGGCACAGAATAAAAGAAGAGTCAACGAGGATGGATTAGTAGGGCTTACGAGGGCTTAGCACGAGATGGACGTCCACTTTCTGGATATTGTTATTTCATTCATAACCTCATAATCTGCCTGTGTCTCACCTCTCTGTCCCCTATTCGTCTCCTCTCCCGGGGCCAGACAAGGCCACGGTACACCTGACCATCTCGAATTGCATCAACAAGGGTGTGCATGGCCTCTGACAAACCTTATCGGATTACTGCTTTCCAGCTAGGAAAGAAAGTAAAAGTTAGAGTTCTGATATGGTTCAAGATGACCCAAACTTTAAAGAGGAATCCAACTGTTCGCGGTGATTTGTCGAAGCGGCCTGCAACATCGCAGCCATTAAAAACTAAATCCAATCCAATCTCGGGCCGCCACTGAAAAAAATTACATGAGAACAGGAACAAGACAATGATAATCATATGAGGGGAGGGAGGATCTGATATCACAGAGGAATGGCGTGTATAGGGGCGGGAACCTATCCATATAAGATGGAACTTGCATGCGTTTGTCTCAATCTCAATGATTGAGATCTGGTATAACATCAAATTATGGAAATGATACACTCATCTGAAACATGTCAGAAAAGTGACTGCCCTGGAAGATCCTGAGCCCCATTTACCGCTATAGAATACAATTATAACTCGAATAATGTCAAGTTCTCAGTTTCGTTCAACCGATTACGTGTTAGACGTCATCACGTTTCATTGTAATGCCTTATATTACGTGGGAGCCAACATCACCTTGAGCAATGTGTGTTCTTTCACTAGAAATTTCTTCTACACAATTCTTCAGGTCAATTTCTTCGTTCCTCCTATTGCAACCAATCCAACTCCAGCACAGACGGGTCACCAACTTGTTATTTACCGGTAAGGGGACAGGAAAAGAATGCTGGCAGACCTTGTTTGTTGAGGATTGAGGAAATTGTTTAAGGTATAGGCTAGAAGAGGTTTGATGTTTGGGCAACAACGGAGAAGCATACATGGAGATGGGATAGTATTCTCCTTCATTGTTGTTCCGAAAAGCCCATAGGAAGGTGGCGGTGTAAGAAAATGTTGAAGACGAAAGCCCTACATTCGGAAGCTTCAGATTGAGGGTATTCTATGAAAAGTTCAATTGAATATATCAATATAATAGAGTAGTTCTGAAAAATACATCTGCTTCATAGGCCCTTTATTGATTTTTTTGTCTCGCTCCATTCTTCATTGCGGTGATTGTGCCTTTCATTATCATCAATAAATAGTGCACACAAGTTGTGAGTTTGTTGCTTTCAAACCTAAGATGCTATCACTAGGACTATCAGCCTCTATCAGAAACCTTGATCAACAGTAAACAGGTCATGGTACTTGACAAATTTGGAAGTGTGGTTTTCGTAGCAGAAATCTTGTTAGGTTTTATGAACCATTTTTGTTTATTTTCCACACTGGCAGTCATTCAAAAAAGGGTAATTTCGAGCAAAAAATTCAGAAGAAATTTTGCACCGAGTTTAGAAGTTATTGAAATGTTCTTATCAAAGCCCGTGGAATAAAGTGCATTCCCCGCTCTGCCCTGTGCGCGGCCACTGTGCGGGACCTGGGAGATGAGGGATGACTCCACAAGGTAACTGGGGGTGTCCTCTGAAGGGCAGAGTGAGGCAGAGGGATGAGCGTTTGTAGTGATGAGTTGTGACTCTGAGTAGTGGTGTTGCTGAGTCGTTCGGGGATGAGTCCTGGCTCCGTGTAATTGTATTTGCATAGTGGATTAAAGCAGCGGGAGGAGAGATTATTTATAAGCATTTACACGTGTTTGCAATTGTTGGAAAAGAACAACAGGTTTCTGGACCCAAACTAGGCTGCCGTTTAATGGAAGGGAGATTAGTTCTGAAGTAGAACGTCACGGAGAGCATCATGTATCTGTGTAGTATTTTTTGTAAATGTTCATTGCAGCAGAAAATAACAGTCATAGATGATACCCGAAACAACTAGAAATAGCACCTGAAGAGAAAACCACAGTCCCACGTTATTCATGGAAGAATATCTTAGTCTTATTCCTCGACCGGTGTCTTTGCTGTACAAAGTTATGCAACAAGTTTGCACCTGTGCCAGGTACCGTTTTACCGTGCTTGTGCCAAATCCGTGCCCTACTTTAACCGTACTGGTTTAAATGCCGGACACAATTTTTTCCCATAAGCTGGCACTGATGCATGACACAGTTTCTGAAATGTGCTGCAAGGGTACGACCGCAACTAATTAGCGCCGATTCTTGTATTTTGCATAATTTATCGCGCCGTAACTTAAACATTTGAGATATACGGTTCAGCACCTTATTTTTATCATGTCAGATAAACGGAAAAAAAACACGTTATTAACAACTTTTCCTTTGCCGACGTTCTCACTAACGAGCTGTCAAATATTTTAAATTGGCGAGTGTCCTACAACATTTCTTTTTTTTCGTGTGAGATATGATTGTGAAAAAATAAATGCGGTGTATTTGTAAACATACAAACCAGCACCAGAACTTGTCAACATAAGCGTAAAACTCTAAAGGGAGGAACCAGTAAAGAATATTCATTTATTTGATGGTCCTTTGCACCTAATTTAAAATACCTTCAATAAATTTGATTCAGATTTGTCATATAAGAATGAATATTCCAGATTATCAAATAATTACTGGGGATGAGTCCCACTCTATTCGGCTCCATAAGGAAACAATATCACCTGCATGTTATTAAATGTTGCCACTTTGAAAGAGAACTTTTTTAGCCTCCAAATCAATGTAACAAACCATTTCGCACCTCTTGTGCTAAGACTCGGTGAAACCAAATAGACAATCAAAGAACATGACTTTTATAATTGATCGGTTGGCAATCAGCATACAAACAATATCATGAATGGGAGCGTTGGTTTATTTATAATTGACAACTAATTGTGACAGCGGCTAAACAACAGGTGTGGTTTATGGCAGAGCTTCTAGAATATCGGTAAAATAAATCAACTAGGAAGGGATGACATTCACACTGGCATTGATGTAGTTCATATAAAAGACTGTAATATGGGTTATTTCAACGTAAATATGCTATGATTTCATTGACCTAATTCAGTGGTTGACTTCTGAACGAATTTTATTTCACACGACTTACACCCATTAGGTACCAACCAATGCGTAAAACTATTGGATCTGCAATTTTGATGTCGATTTTTTTTAACCAAATTGTTTTTTGTATAAATCGTGCAGCTTTGACCACTTCAGATGTCTTCGGCCCGCCACCAACTTTAATTCAGAAACCGAATTCAAACGAATCCCGTGATATTACGGTAAACAAGTATAGTAAATATAGCGACCATAACAAGCATTCAAAAAACTTAGTGAGACACAGGTGCAAAAAAACATGAATAAAATAATTCTCACACTTAACTCTAATGAAGCCTATACACAGTACCATGTCGTACTAACTGACCTGTTTGAGGTGTATTCTGCACTCTTAAATAAGAGATTCGCCCCATACCAGCTAAGAATCCGTGGATGGCACCGGGCTTGCTTGCCTCACGAAAACAGATCTTAGATGGACTGCTCCTAGATGGATATAGTGAAGACAAAAATTAGTTGACTAAACTGACTACTAATCCTCATGATTAATGTATTCAAAATCTGATTGAGACCACACAAGAAATCATTTGAGAAAATTTCGGATTCAATTTTTATTGATGATGATGTCATCGCTTATACACAAAAGTTTTCCATTGCTTTTATGACTTACTTCAATAGTATACCTAGTGTCATAAGCAAACCAATTATAAGCAACAACATCCTGTTTAAACATAGTTATTCAATGCAGTAACTGAATAGCCAATCTTTAACCAGTCGAAGGAAACGAAACATGAACAATCATAAGGGGTTTGGAAAATAGAAGCAGCAATGACATGGGAAACATCCCAGCCAATGTAATATAAGAGATGCTTACGACTATCGCAGCTCCATTGACACAACTTACCAATAAGTGACTCCAGCAAGAAATATTTCCTGATGCACTTAAGCCTGCAAATATTTGTCCTGCCCGTCATAAACCACGTTTTTGAAATAGTATTTTATGCTAAACTATATTCCAACATAATATAAAATAACATACCTAGCCAAATCAATATGGTTTCCAAGCCTTCAGGAATACAATTTAAGCGAGATTTTCATGAAATATTCGAAGTGGGAAGTCATTGTTGCAGCTATTATGGACCATAGCAAAGCATTGGATTGCGTAATCTACGAAATTTTGGTCGCAAAATTACAGCATTATAGAGTTAGTTCCACTGACATGAGTTGGATAAAAAGTTATCATCATGATGGAAAACAGTTAATGGGTTGGAATAAACAATCATCCTTCTTCAGTTCGCAAATTGTAGTAGTACGGCAAGGGTTGATCCTTGGGCCACTGATCTTCCTTATTTATCTTAATTACGTTATAAACACAAGCGACAGGTTCTCCTTTGGCTATTTCTAATGATAACATTTTGGCTATGAATAATCAATTGGTTCACATTTCAAACTGGTTCATATCCAATAAACTGACTATGAATATCGACTAGACGCAGGTCATGCAACTTCACACAAGTCTAATGCCCATTCTTAACTTGCAAGTCAAATGCAAGTTCAACCAGTTGCCAATGTTTCATTGCCGGTAATTATGAAAACCGCGGGGGCATCATTTATAATAATCAAAATTGTCTCACAACTCCAGCAAAAAGTATTTTGTTCTACTGCATTTTCATCAAACTCTGACCTATTGTGTAAGCGTTTATGCTTCTGAACACGAAAGAAACATAAGACGTTACCACACGTTGCCTCTAGGCCATCATTGGAATACTCTCCCATTCTGTCACTTTATTAACATTTCCGCGCAGTGTTTGTTTACGAAGAATTTCATTAATTCATTCAGATTGAAAACGGTGTTTTCATCAGAAAAATCGGAATAATCTTTGTGAAAATGCGGATTAGTAAATTCACAGTAACTCGTTAACACGGTCCCAAATATTTTAAAAATGCATTGCTGCCAAGACTTGGAACTCGATTGCGAAAGGTATATGTAAGCTGAAAGTATACTTGTTCAAGCTTGTGCACGTAGTAGTTCTTGAACTACTATTTCTTCCGCTATGAAATTACATTCTCAGCTTATTGTTTTTCATCGTTTTCATTATGTGATTACTTGTATTTTTTCCCGTTTATTCGCACAATATCCAGTTTTCTCGATCTTGTATCAGACTGATCAATTATTGAATCCAAATGTTATGACATAATTGTGTTTTTTTCCTTCGGGGATGGAGCCTGTCCGTTTACTATGCAGTTATTCTCACAAGATATAATTTTGTGGTCCAAACATTACGTGAGTAATGTGTTATGGGAACTCATGTTGACCATTCTCTGATCTTTGTTTTTTTCTTAAAAGTCATTTGAAACACTAAACTGACCTAACTAATTTCCATTAGTTTTAATGAAACAAGTATTCCAATGTTACTTTTTCATCTGTCATGACAATTTAAAAAGTGACGAAGATAGATTCACCTCCAACAATGGACATCGGATGATGAGATGTACTGAAAAACTCACTGCCTAACCGTAGTTATAAGGTAATATCAAGTATATCAAAGTTGCAAATGCTGTCTTCAAGACACCTCACGCTGACGAAGATTTTGTAGATATCATCTTTTGTGCACTCTAATAAATTTGAAATTTATTAACATAACCCGCCAATCCTCGATTCGATAGTTTTTTTCAAACTTCCCTATGAAGATTTAAGCCTATTGAAAAATGACAAATTACAATTACTTTCATGCAATGGTATCCACAATACTAATCGTTTTGTATATTCAGCAATATATGAGTGAATCTGCAGTTTATGTCCATTGTCCAAGGTCGCTAAATAACACACATTTCCAACCAAGATTATAACCGAACACCAGTGAAAATTGATATAAACGGTGTTTGCTCCTTTGCGCCCGCTTAACTACTGGCATTTGGGAGAGATGGATCAATTATTCGCCAACGCAAGCCAACTACAATTTGGCAGCTTAAGAAACCACAAAATCAAGTCGCAACAGAAATGCACTGAAGAAGTCAGAGGTGTAAATGCAAGCTTCATCCGAAGGGTTCAAATCTGCGATAGATTATGATGGGCCCATTTTCAAGCTCAAATTATTTTTTGTTATTTGATGCTATATAACATGAAAAGTTCTCTCTTTTTACAGGCAATTCCATTGATGTAAAGTTTGAAATGTCATATGAAGTAGCTTTTATTGAGTGATTAATATGTTGAACAACTTTATAAACAACCTTCATGCGTGTTGAAGGTAACCCTAATGTCTTGTGTGCAACGCTTTAAAACGATTGCGTGTCCATTATTCGCGATCAGAGGCCGTTTCGGGCAACGTTTCCCTAGCTCTTCGTAATCAACCATTCCTTTAAATTCGTGACAGTCTAGGCTGTCACTAGGCAAACTAGCATAATCGGTTAGTTCTTTGTTGAAGAAAACGTAAATGCTGGAAATTACATAATGATGCAACAGGAAAACTTCTGGTAACAATTTATCTGAATGAATATTGATGAAGACATCATCATCATTCATGATGGAGCCCCTCTTCATTTTGCTAGATTTGTCCTCGGACGTCTTCACACTGCCTCACTCTGACCTCCAGAAGCTTTCCCCTGCTCGTCATTGCTCGGGTCCCGAACTCGTGGGCGCGGCTCATGGATGAACGAGGGAAATACTTTACTCTACGGACTTTACCATGAATATTTCGTTACCGTTTACACTTGCACATCATTTCATTTGCATTTTTTTATTGAATTTACTTTCTTAAGATGACGGTCAGAATGAAGAACAAAATAACAATCTTCATAGCAGCACCAGGATTTCTGCAGCCATAAGCACAATTGAGCATTTGCCCAAGATTCCTAATCAGTTTGCAGTTGATCAACTGTTCCTGATATTTGCTGATAGTTCTGATGAAATCATCTTTGGCTTACAAGCAAGAAACTAACAATTTTTGAACAATAGCTATTGATGATGACGAGTGGGCTGATGACGTCCAAGGTAAACAGAATCCAATCTGAGCAAACAAATGTAAAAGGGCTTGTACTGCTTTGACAATTCTGTTATATCGACATATTCTATCAAATATATCAGATAATACACTTAATCTGAGGCATCCCAATGTCGGTCCTTCCATCCTCTATTTTTTTTCCACACCACCTTCTAGTGGGTGTCTCTGAACAACAATGTAGGAGAATCCCATCCAAGATGGGATGTCCCAAGATCAAACCTCCTTCAATTCCCTCAATCCTCAACAAACAAGGTCTGACGACACACTTTTCCTGTCCTCTGGCATAGAAACAACAAGTTGGTGACCAATGAGTTAGACTGTGACTAGTTGCATGAGTAGGGCTGAATAAGCTGGCCTGAAGAGTTGGGCAATGATTGTTTTGGAATACCAGCAAATATACCCTTGTCCAAGTTGATGTTGGCTTTCATTAAATGAAATGCCTTCGTATGCAACGTGATGATGTCGAAAACATTATCGAGAGGACAAAATCTATATTTCTCAGTTGTTTGCGCAATAATTGTGTCAAAGGCGGTCGCAGGTGCCTATTATTTCCCCCGCCCAGTAACAATCCGGAGTTAGTTTAGAAGCATGTCTCATTTCCATGACTTTTTAAACCATAACATATATTTGTTCGTTGTTCATGATATCTATCATGTTGGCTGGTCCATTAATAATTGTTCAGCGAAGTCCTTTGAAGCCTGACTAAATGCCTCCAAGGCAGTATGGATGCAGGCGGGTTCTCCAGGCGGTGAAGGGTCTGGGAATCACTGGCAAGGGGCCGGCGCAACAAGAGCTAGCGTAACCGCTTGGAGTTTGTTCACTAGAGGTGATACGACATAAAGTAGCACTAGAGGTGATACGACATAAAGTAGCACCGATTCTCATCACACGCACGGGAACTGAGCAGGAGCACTCGAGACGGTCGGCACGGTGGAGACAGTTCCAATCTGCTCGATCATAAAAGGACGAATATTGGCGGCTCTCAAAACACGAGCTGCTCTGTCGGATGCCTGGAATCAACTAACTGTTATCGGCTGGGACACCTCTAATTATAGGCTCCGCCCATCCTCTGCCGGAGTCAGTCAAATCAGTGTGATGAACAATAATAACCATGATACATAAACGAGTGACTCCTGTTGTCTATCGAGAAAAGTAATAACGTGCATCTATAACTGAACAACCAGATCAACACTAAGGGTGATCGGGTATGGTAGCCCTATCTGTGCTACCATACCCCATTAAACCTATGGTTTCACAAAACTACCTCTTAACACAAAAAACTGGTTGCTTTAGAACGCTATGAAATTAAAGGAGGGATGCCTCACTAAAAACGAACAAAAATATTAGGCTTCATAAGACGAAAATTGCGGTTAGCCATCGGCTCACGCAGCGAGCTGATAACTCAAACTGAGAATTCAACATCTTTTTATATAAAATTTTCGGCTTTATCTTTCAATAAAATTTAGCTATAGCTCTCCCTGGATCGGAAATAAATTAACTGTGTAACTATATATATTCTTAGGTTTGAGTCCTCTTCAATCCGTCCCAACAGGTTATCACTTCCACAGACAGGGAGGAACGACACCCAATCGCGATGCCCAGGCGATGGCCGCGACAGACGGGAGGAGAGAGGGACGAACAAGCGTCCACGACGCGAACCTCCGCCGCAGTTGCCACCACCACCCAGGAGCGAGGAGACGAGGTTCGCTTCCGCGCCCGATTCAGACGGGCACATTGTAAGAGTATGAGCAAACTGCGAGTAGAATACAATGACATATTCAGGAGGCTGGTGGGTGTTCCAAGAAGAACGAGTGCTAGACTAGTATTTGCAGAATATGATCTTGATTGCCTGAAAGTACGAGCAAGAAAAAATGCATACAGCCTCCAGTAACGAATTGAATACTCGAATAATTCCTTCCTGGAGACAGTTTGTGACAGTGAGGGATACGAACTATCCCCACTCAAAAAAAGATGGGACAGAATACTGGTTGCGCTGGAAGATCCCGTTATTGTTAGGAATAACGTTTGATTCCTAACTGCATTTCTAGGTTGTGGGCCCATTAGATGCGGGCGGCTGTCAGGTGGAGATGAGACTGCGAGTATGTTCACTGATAGAAGGCTCTATATTAAACCTCCCCAACAGTTTTTTTATAATCATATTCATGTGACATAAGAGGTATTTTAGGCACGCGTGTCTCAAACTTAATCTATAAATTGTTGTCATGTACTTCAATCTTGATCTGTAATCACGTTTTTTAGACGACATTTTTGAAGTATTGGTAGGCATGTTTTATGCTGAATTTGTTTTCTGTTGTCACCATTATTGTACCATCGAGTGCCTCAATATTGATAATAATGATAATTATTACTATTATTATTATTATTTTTATTATTATTGCAAATCCAGCGCTCAAGTGAGAAACGGGGGTAACGCAACAGCTCATCCCGAATCATCAGAGGCCGAGCAAACAGGCTTTGATGGATAACCAAGGTCGGTACGAACAACTAGAATTCACCAAGGCAAGAAAACTAGATCTCTTTGGTCCTTTCAGCACACCGTTCGATGAGTGAGTGGCCTTTCTTTGACATACGGTAGAGGTAACGTACACGAGGGCAATACGTTTCGATCTTGTAGCCCCAGATTTGAATAAGGTCGCATCGTTGCATGACTCGGATGCAGTCTATTGTAGTACTCTCCCGTGTCACTGCTGCGGTCTGGGAGATCCAGTGCTGTATGTGACTGAAGTCGTAATGAATTAAGACAGACAACAACAACATCCTCATTCTTGCATAAGTTTCAGTGGGTGTTTACAAATTATCTTGAGGTATATTTTTTTATTATTGTAACTTTGTTTCGTTAAATAACACGGATACCTATAACTGAAACCTGATTCAATTGGATGATTTCGGTCCCTTGTTGATTGGTTTGCACTCAGTTAGAGATAATTGAAACAAATTCCTAGGACCAGTCATATTTTACAATTCAAGGTTTTTATGTCTCAGTTTTGAGAAATAAACAGTTCGCAACCTATGCCAAAGAACGGCAAATGGCACAATGTTGCTAAAAAAATCGCTAATAAGTATTGACGCGCAGGTTTTTCCCAACGTACGCATTGTTACATCGAACTGGATTGGCCAACACCAAAATGTGGACGACAACGAATTATTGAAAAGTTGAAAATCGGCCTTTCTGAAGTGTCAGGAAATGTGTGTGCAGCCTGGGCCAGTTCAACAACGCGCGTACATTTAAAATTTTGTCTCTTCAACGAATCACGCACATTTGTACCTGATTGCAGACCCAACGAAACATTTGGTTACGTTGCATACGCTTATAAAAATAACTGATAAATGTTATCCTTCATGCAATGCAATGATCTAACTATTTACAGTCACCTTGCCAACCAAGGCACGGACGTGCAATCTTCTAAGTTGCTCATGCAGGAAAAGTCGAGTTGGACGCTAAATGAGACCGATCACTTATATGGTTTACGGGACACATCTCTAAACCGTTTCCGATAAGCGTGATGGAATATATTTTGAACGATAACATGTTGAATAAGCCTAGCAAACGAGCTTCGACTTGTTTCCAGTGTTGTTATTTATGAGTATTCCCATGGATTAAAAATATTTGGCGGGATAAAAAAAAATCCAATAAATTTTGTTAGCATGAATAGGTGCTTCATCTTATAATTAGTCATATGTTAAAATTTATTTGGTCAAACATTGATCGAACGTAAAAAGGTACCCCACTGCATTTATTAAACAATCTACGATCATATGTTCTGCACTTACGTAGCTTAATAACAGCTGAGACATAAGTTGTTTAATTTAAATCAACAGAAACTTCATCATCATGAAAACTTTCATCTTTGGCCAAGTGATCGCGAGTCGATTGAATCGTGTCCAGAATGCTAACCACTAGGCCGCCCATGATTACGTAGGATGGCCTTAAGGGTTAGCGTTCTGGACTCGTATTCATGCAACGTGTGATCGACTCTTGGTCACGGACTACAGTGCCGGCTAAAAAATGCGATCACTATGCAATTTTTTTCAATTTTATAGTATTTAAACTTATCTGTCCCCCATCTTACCGTAAACAAGCATTTCATCACATGTCCTATGTTCTTGATGATTTGTTTGAGACGTTCTCGCATTGCTTTGATCAGATTTTTCCATGTTTCTTGTAAGAATATTCGAGCATCAAACATTAATGATGCTTTCTGTTTGGTTGGTGCCACAGGTTCTTGATCGTGAATGAGATCAGAGCAATCACCAGGCCAATTTTGTACGTCAAATGTATTGTCGGTGATTCATTTAATAACGGTATTTCTGTAGGGCAAAGTGCCTAATTGTACATACAAATTGTTGTCCCATGCGATGTCATTGTCGGTGTAATTTTTCCTGTAGAATTTCCAGACATAGTTCAGAAACTATGTATGTGTTCCAATAAAAAAAAGCCAACTTCCCCTACCAGAATTGCAAAAACACCCCAATACATCACCCATGGTGCGTTTCTCTTGTATTGATGGTGTATTTAGGGTCCATACTACCCGAGTCACGCGAGCAGCGCATCATTCGTCAACACCTTCTGAATGATAAAAAAGAAAATGTGTCACTAAAGAGAAGTCTTTGTGAATTATTACAAGTCCAATACAGTTGTGCTTATTCAAAACTGAATTATTTTCTTAAGCGCTTTGGCATACAAGAAAGGTTTATTGGCAGCATGGTGAGATGGCAGCCCCAATTCCTTATGCAGTCATTGCCAAGTTGTGCACTCAGCCTTCATATATTTTACTGTTATTGTTGAAATTTTTAATAATACGTTTCAATAATTATCCTCTACGTTAATACGTCTTTCCAGTTCTCCTACTACCATTTTTTCGGACTAGAGTACCAGAAACCACACCATTGTTATCCTAAATGTTATGCAATTTGTCTTTGTAATCTGCCAACCTTATGGTATGCGAAAATTACACCAATATTGTCACATGTTAGTGGTTTCTTCGAAGCTATTTTTGGATTTCATATTACACTGCACTTAAAAAAATGTAACAGTCAGAAATCGGAATTGTCAACAGACACTGATAGAACAGACTATAATAGAACAGATTTTACATCATTCTGAATGTCCAACTATTATATGTTTTACACAGTGTGAACAGTGAGTAATGAATTTATTGTTCCACGTTCATGAATATGGGCAAACAAGAATCTCTAACCGTGTTATAAACCGTGTTATAAACTTGTGAAACATATAGTTTTCTAGACGTTCATATCTTTATCAGCAAAAGTCGACAGATGCCGGTTATAAAAGGGACTCAACGGGTAATTAAGTTAAAAGAAATGTCTTCCGCGCCATAATGATCTTCATAAACCAATACACCCGCCAAGCGAGCGTCCTCAACACGCAAGCGTCTCCATAAGCTACGTTCCCTGTCCCAAGGTAATAAACCCTATCCCAAGGTAATAATTTCTGTCCCAAGGTAATAATCCCTATCCCAAGGTAATAATCCCTGTCCCTGGTAATAATCCCTATCCCAAGGTAAAAATCTCTGTCCCAAGGTAATAATCCCTATCCCAAGGTAATAATCCCTGTCCCAAGGTAATAATCCCTGTTCCATGGAAATAGTATTGCCTCCCAGTGGCGCTTGGAGCAGGCTTACAGTCAAGTGAATGTAGAGCTATGAAGGTCAGGTAAATGGATGCCTCAACAGCCTCTGCTCACCCAATAAATAAATCATGCCATCGTGTGGGTGTTTGGGGATAGGTGAAATTGAAATGACGGTTATTGCGGTCGCCCCCCCCCCCTCGTGCATTGCGTATCCCGGAAGGGTCATAATTGATTGATAAATTCAGCCTTTGGAACGTAATATCTACTCAATGGGACTCCTAATCGATAGCTGCATGGATTGAATCAACGTTTCGAATGTTTGAGACTAAAAATTAGTCATTGGTATCCATCAGATCAATATATACTAATCTTGAACAATTTAAAGGTCATAGCAGAGCAATGGGTTACTTTGATATGTTCCACGTGAATTTTCTAAAAATTGAGAAGCGAAGTGAATGCATTAAATGATTTTTTCAATAAAAGTAATGCTTGGACTTAACAATTAGACCGGTTATGCAATTTCATCGTTGGAGAAACATTCTAGACATTTTTCATGATAGAAAATAGAATTTCCTATTTGCTGCAGCTTTCAGCATCGGACACCCCATTAGAACAGCATCGTAATTAAAACATTAGAACAGCATTGTAATTGTGTCAAAATAACGCTTGGCATTGATTTTGGAAATAACATTACATGACCCTCGCATCTGTCCACATTACAATAACACATTCATTGTGCAAGAGTTGAAATTACATAACATGGATGTTGCAGTTTTTCGCTTCGGAATACCAGTTTTTCATAGGAATACCATGTCCCCAATCGTACGCTCTCAGACACTATATGATATGAATTATTCGGAAACCAGAATTCTGATTCAGTCCGTCAACTACGAGAACACTACTAACTCTTTCCTTTTGTCGATTTTTACTCCTCGACCACCACCCACCCTCGCACCCCCCTTGCATCCCCCCAAGACGCCAGTCACCGTCTGCTCGCGTTCCTGATGCGCCGATTGGATTTCTCAAAGTACAGTTCTATCTGTGGCATGATTTCCCAAGACTCCGTTCAATATTCGTTTAGCTAATTAAATGAGAGGAAGGATACATTGCTATAAAAAGGTTATCGTGTTCGGAATTGAGCGGGTTGTGCAAATGACTGGGGGAGGGACGCACACGAGGAGACATTAACTAGTGAAAAGTACTAATGAAGCAGACTGGACTTATAAAATGGTGAGAAGAGGGAAAGGGCTCATCATAACAGGGCATGATGAGGGTCAGGCAAGGAGGTAAGAAAGAGGGTAAGAGGGAACCCTCTCTCAATTGTTTGATTTGTTTAGACACCTATTCATGTCACTCTCTGCCTTAACTTCTTCCCAGACACTCATCAAGTCTTTTGTTATGCAAGCCCCATCCTGCTTCTCGTAATTTGATAAGCCCAGCCTGCTTCACTAGAACTTTTCACAAGCCAATCTCCCTCGTCCGCGTCCTCTTCGTCGTCAGTACACCGCGCTCAATTTCAACAACGCTTTTGATTTTTTTTTTTCCATACCCCAATTATTGTTCAATTGAAGGGT
This sequence comes from Gammarus roeselii, assembly GCA_016164225.1. Taxonomy (NCBI): domain Eukaryota; kingdom Metazoa; phylum Arthropoda; class Malacostraca; order Amphipoda; family Gammaridae; genus Gammarus; species Gammarus roeselii. The sequence goes on from SDVV010004795.1 coordinate 18,985, forward strand.
CATTAAGTTACATCAATAAAATATTAAATCGCTTGAACACTTCGCCTGACCGGTTCTTATTGTTCTAAGTGATTGATGTTCTAATTTATTTGTATTCCAGTTGTACTAATTGATCGATGTCTTAAATGTGTGTCAGTTGTTACTATATTGTTTCTTACGGATCGATAATTTTTGAAAATTTGCAATAGAAAAATTAATAACGGGTTACTAGCTACTAGTTTAAAAGCTATACATTTACTATAATTTATTTTGGCAACTGTATCATTGGGTATAACTCATATAGGATGTCTCGTTAAAATATATGCGACAAGCTCATTCCCGCCGTGGATTAAAAATGTCCTTCTTGGTAATTAGTTCGTTGACGTCGGTGCGACAAGCTCACATTCGTAAATTACATCACTCCATGCGTATGTGAGAGTAATTACTCATAAATATGACCTTGTAAACTCTAGCTTCCAGCTAAATTACATCACTCCATGCATATGTGAAAGTAATCACTCCCAAATATGACCGCTTAAATTGGCTCCCCTCTCAGAGTCATCAGTGCAGTAACAGACAGCAGCGGTGTTGGAGCATTGATTGTCTGCTGTGCTAAACGTTATAAGTGTTATATTGTTGTTCCAAGTACATCTACACTACAGATGATCATCTTATCTAATCCAATCTATTTTTATTCGCAAAGTTTTCCTTTATGTTATGATTGAGTGACTATTGAGTGGGCCCTGTATTGGATGAGTTAAATTCGAGTGCGATGAGAGACTCCGTCGATGCCATGTTTGTTTACATATTTGAACATGGTTTGAGCCTAGACGCTGAGTATGTGGTCTCTGGTAGCGATTTAGTAGTAACGAAAGCATAT
>SDVV010004796.1:0-19842 GCA_016164225.1 Gammarus roeselii
ACCCTCACACGATGGACCTCATCATAGGGCCTATTACGGTGACGGCACCCTGTACAAGCACCCTCACACGATGGACCTCATCATAGGGCCTATTACGGTGACGGCACCCTGTACAAGCACCCTCACACGATGGACCTCATCATAGGGCCTAGTACGGTGACGGCACCCTGTACAAGCACCCTCACACGATGGACCTCATCATAGGGCCTATTACGGTGACGGCATCCTATACAAGCACCCTCACACGATGGTCTCATCATAAGGCCTAGTACGGTGACGGCACCTTATGAAAGTACCCTCACACGATGGACCTCATCATAGGGCCTGTAACGGTGACGGCACACAATGACATTATACCCTGGTAGGATTACTGTAAAGTTTATTTAGCGTTTTATTAGAAGTCATTCTTAATAGCAAAGACTTTTAAAATTGTAATTAGAGTCATAGGTCGTCACAGTATGCCTTGGCACATCTTCTGTGTAAAACTAACCATTGTCATATTTCAGTACGAGCCACTCTCTTGTCATCACTGATTGCCCGCTATTCTCTCTTCTGCAACACAAAGAAGAGAAACAGAGTGTACGCCAGGCGGTATACAGTTTCCCGCTCTCCTCTCTCCTGCAACACAAAGAAGAAAAACAGAGTGTACGCTAGGCAGTATACAGTTGCTTGTTGTCCTCTCTCCTGCAACACAAAGAAGAGCAACAGAGTGTACGCCAAGCGGTCTACAGTTGCCCGCTCTCCTCTCTCCTGCAACACAAAGAAGAGAAACAGAGTGTACGCTAGGCGGTATCCAGTTGCCAGCTCTCCTCTCTCCTGCAACACAAAGAAGAGAAACAGAGTGTACGCTAGGCGGTATCCAGTTGCCCGCTCTCCTCTCTCCAGCAACACAAAGAAAGGCAACAGAGTCTACGCCAGGCGGTATCCAGTTTTACGTATTTACTTGATAACCTATGAACCCATTGCGATATAAATCAATCCTAGTTTGTACGACTGAGTACAGAAAATACACCTTACAAAAATTCTAGGAGATTATTTGGTGATCACGCGATCTTCCGATCAAAGATCCACCAACATCATTATGTCATATTGAAATAAAAATGTTTCATGTTCGTCCATTATTCCAGGAAAGAACAACGAATACAGTTGTTTCGGATATACAAGGAATGTTGTTCTAAATTATTTGTCATCACATTCCTACTTGCTGGTGTTAGAAGCCAGCAAACAGTCCTTCAGACGTTGTGATGCCTCTAACTCACATTACAGTTCTACTACAGGATACTAAACTTGGAAGGTAGTCTTTTGATTCATATAAAACTGCCAAGTGGAGACACCAAAGGTGACGATGTACAGACATGCCCCGATGAGGCAGTTGAAGGCGTTGGCTCTGAAGCCTCTGTGGACGTCTGTCATGTAATCCTCTACAGTCTTGTAGTGGTCCTCCATGGGCAGGTCCTCGATGAAAGCAGGACTCTCGATGTAGAAGAGGACTCCCATGAAGAGCAGTTGGATGATGCCCCACACGCTCAGTAGCACCCCGCACAGCGAGGTCTTGTAGCCACAGATAGGCATGGTCGCGCTGGGATACTGCACAACAAAGACAGGACTCATTTAGCACCTACACAGGGAGGTCTTGCAGCCACAAATGGGCATGGCCGAGCTAGGATACTGCACAACAAAGACAAGACTCATTTAGCACAGGGATGTCTTGCAGCCACAGATAAGCATGGTCACCCTGAGATACTGCGCAACAAAGACAAGACTCAAATAACACATACACAGGGAGATTTTGCAGCCATAGATAGGCATGATTGCGCTGGGATACTGCACAACAAAGACATGATTCATTTAGCACCTACACAGGGAGGTCTTGCAGCCACAGATAGGTATGGTCTCGCTGGGATACTGCACAACAATGACAAGACTCATTTAGCACCTACACAGGGAGGTCTTGCAGCCACAGATAGGCATGGTCGCGCTGGGATACTGCACAATAAAGACAGGACTCATTTAGCACCTATACAGGGAGGTCTGGCAGCCACAGATAGGCATGGTAGCGCTGGAATACTGCACAACAAAGACAGGACTCATTTAGCACCTACACAAGGAGGTCTTGTAGCCACTGATAGGCATGGTAGCGCTGGGATACTGCACAACAAAGACAGGACTCATTTAACACCTACACAGGGAGGTCTTGTAGTCACAGATAGGCATGGCTGCTCTGAGATGCTCCACAACAAAGACAGAACTCATGTAGCACCTACACAGGGAGGTTTTGCAGCCACAGATAGGCATGATCGCGCTGGGATACTGCACAAAAAAGACAGGACTCATTTAGCACCTGCACAGGAAGGTCTTGCAGTCACAGATAGGCATGGTCGCGCTGGGATATTGCACTACAATGGGAGGACTCATTTAGCACCTACACACGGAGGTCTTGCAGCCACAGGTAGGCATGGTCGCCGCTCGGGGATACTGCAGAACAAAGACAGGACTCATTTAGCACCTACACACGGAGGTCTTGCAGCCACAGGTAGGCATGGTCGCCGCTCGGGGTTACTGCACAACAAAGACAGGACTCATTTAACACCAACACAGGGAGGTCTTGTAGCTACAGATAGGCATGGTCGCGCTGGGATACTGCACAACAAAGACAGGACTCATTTGGCACCTACACAGGGAGGTCTTGTATCCACAGATGGGCATGGTCGTGCTGGGATACTGCACAACACAGACAGGACTAATTTAGCACCTACACAGGGAGGTCTTGCAGCCACAGATAGGCATGGTCGCGCTGGGACACTGCACAACAAGGACGTAGGCTACATTTAACACCTACACGTGGAAGTCTTGTAGCAACAGATAGACATGGTAACACTGGGATACTGCACAACAAAGACAGGACTCATTTAGCACTGCACAAGCAGGTCTTGCAGCCTCAGATAGGCATGGTCGCGCTGGGATACTGCACAACTAAGACAAGACTCATTTAGCACCTACACAGGGAGGTCTTGTAGCCACATATAGGCATGGTCGCGCTGGGATACTGCACAACAAAGACAGGACTCATTTAGCACCTACACATAGAAGTCGTGCAGCCACAGATAGGCAGGGTCGCGCTGGGATACTGCAAAACAAAGACAGGACTCATTTAGCACCTACACAGGGAGGTCTTGCAGCCACAGATGGGCATGGTCGTCTTGGTACTCTAACACTTCTCTAATTAAGATTCAGACGTGATAGCTATAATAACAAGGACTCTAACGTTTCTCTCAAAGCAAAAACGTGTGATTGAACCGCGCTTGAAATCTAACGGCTGCGTATCGATCAAAAAATGTACTCTCACAGCATTTGGTCAACACTAATGTTTGCATGTATTTCTTCTCGACGTATCTCTCTGAAATGAAAATGTCAAATTTTCTAGATTGATTTTTCCAGTATAAGGTTTTGGTATTATAAGAAGTTCTTGTATCAATAGAGATTGTGTATGTTATTACACCAATAAAACATTATTGCACGGCAAGCTTATGAAGGAACATGATTGGTCACACGTGGGACTGGGCGTGGCTGCGTGTGCCTGTCATGCCTTCCCACCAGCAATTGCAACAGAGTGCATGAACTACCCTGCAGGTGTGATGTAATACAGGCATGCAGGTGTGATGTGATGACGGCCATGTATGCATGCAGTTGTGATGTGATGACGGCCGTACAGGCATGCAGGTGTGATGTAATGACGGCCATACAGGCATGCAGGTGTGATGTAATACAGGCATGCAGGTGTGATGTAATGACGGCCATACAGGCATGCAGGTGTGATGTAATACAGGCATGCAGGTGTGATGTAATACAGGCATGCAGGTGTGATGTAATGAAGGCATGCAAGAGTGATGTAATGAAGGCCGTACGTGCATCCAGGTGTGATGTAATGACGGTCATACATGCATGCAGGTGAGCAGTAATGACGGTCATATATGCATGCATGTGTGATGTAATGACGGTCATACAGACATGCAGGAGAGATGTAATGACGGTCATACAAGCATTCAGGTGTAATGTAATGACGGTCATACAGGTATGCAGGTGTGATGTTACGACGGTCATACATGCAAGCAGGTGTGATGTAATGACAGTCATACAGGCATGCAGGAGTGATGTAATGACGGTCTTACAGGCTAGTCGTGATCTCCAGCCTTGACTTAGGAAAGTTTTTTGACGACTTCGAATCACAATGTTTTCTGAACGTTTAAATTATAGCATAATTAATGTCAAAATAGCAGAACTCACAAAGCCTTACACGAGAAGTTTGAAGGCCTAGCCCGGACCCTTCTTCATTTTCAAACCAGATCAAATTCATATGATAATATTTTTAGCTAATGTCATTTTATTGTAAGCTCAATAGTTATGGATGCTCATAAATATCGCATTCGACTTCTAGTTTACGACTCTGCTAAATGTTTTCTCTAGCTGGCACGGACTTGGAATCGTCCAAGCCGTAGACCAGTCAGCAGCTATAAAACTGCTCGCAGTTATCTTATAATCAATGCCAGATGGCGACATCGCTCGGACAAGCGCTTTAATATTCGTGCGTAGACGACAGCGTCCGGTCAGACGGTTTAAAATTCGTGCGTAGACGACAGCGCCCGAGCAGGCGTTTTAATATTCGTGTGTAGGCGAGAGTGCCCGGGGATACACTTTAATATTTGCGAGTAGACGATAGTGCCCGGGAATACGCTTTAATTTTTGTAAGTAGACGACAGCGCCCGGGCAGGCTGTTTAATATTCGTAAGTAGACGACACCACCCGGGCAGGCGCTTTAATATTCGTGCGTAGGCGACAGCACCCGGACAGGCGCTTTAATATTCTTGCGTGGGCGACAGCACCCGGCAGGTGCTTTAATATTCGCGCGTAGGCGACAGCGTATGGGCAGGCGCTTTAATATTCGTGAGTAGACGACAGCGCCCGAGCAGGTGCTTTGATATTCGTGAGTAGAGGACAGCGCCCTGGCAGGCACTTTAATATTTTTTGAGTAGTCGACAGCGCTCAAGCAGGCGCTCTAATATTCATAGGTAGGCGACAACGCCCGGACAGGCGCTTTAATCGTCGTGAGTAGACGACAGTGCCCGGGCAGGCGCTTTATTATTCGTGAGTAGACGACAGCGCCCGGGCAGGCGCTTCAATATTCGCGAATAGAAGACAGTGCCCCGGAAGGCACTTAAATAATCGTGAGTAGTCGACAGCACCCGGGCAGGCGTTTTAATATTCGTGCGTAGGTGACAGCACCCGGGCAGGCGCTTTAATACGCGTGAGTAGACGCCAGCGCCCGGGCAGGCGCTTTAATATTCGTAAGTAAAAGACAATGCCCTGGCAGGCACTTTGATGTACGTGATTGGTCAACAGCTCCCGGGCAGGCGCATTATTATTTGTGAGTAGGCGACAGTGACCGGGCAGGCGCTTTAATTGTCGTGAGTAGACGACAGCACCCAAACAGGCGCTCTAATGTTCGTGAGTAGACGACAGCGCCCGGGCAGGGGCTTTAATATTCGTGCGTAGGCAACGGCGACCGGGCAGGTGATTTAATATTCGAGAGTAGACGACAGCGCCGGGCAGGCGCTTCGATATTCATGAGTAGACGACAGCGCTCGGGCAGGCGCTCAAATATTCGTGAGTTGGCAACAGCGCCCTGGCAGGCGCTCTGATATTTGTGAGAAGACGACATCACCCGGGCAGGCGCTTTAATATTCGTGCGTAGGTGACAGCGCCCGGGCATGCTCTTCAATACTCGTGATTAGGAGACAGCGCCCGGACAGACGCTTCAATATTTGTGAGTAGAAAACAGCACCTGGGCCGGCGCTTTATTATTCGTGCGTAGGCGACAGCGCCTGGGCAGGCGCTTTAATCTTCTACAGTAGAAGACAGCGCGTGGGCAGGCGCTTTGATATTCGTGAGTAGATGACAGCACCCGGGACGGCGCTTTAATATTCTCGCGTAGGTGACAGCACCCGGGCAGGCGCTTTAATACGCAAGAGTAAAATACAGCACCCTGGCTGGCACTTTAATGTCCGTGATTGGTCGACAGCTCCCGGGCAGGCGCATTATTATTCGTGAGTACGCGACGGCGCCCGGGCAGGTGATTTAATATTCGTGAGTAGACAACAGCACCGGACAGGCGCTTTAATATTCATGAAGGCGCCAGCGCCAGGGCAGGCGCTTTAATATTCGTCAGTAGAAGACAGCGCCCAGGCAGGCATTTTGATATTCGTGAGTAGACGACAGCACATGGGAAGGCGCTTTAATATTCTCGCGTAGGTGACAGCACCCGGGCAGGCGCTTTGATATTCGTGCGTAGGCGACAGCGCCCGAGCAGGCGCTTTAATTTTCGTGAGTTGGCGACAGCACCGTGGCAGGCGCTTTAATATTCGTGAGTAGAAGACAGCTTTCGGGCAGGCGCTTTGATGTTCGTAAAAAGATGACAGCGCCCGGGTAGGCGCTTTAATATTCGTGAGTAGAAGACAGCGCCCGGGCAGGCACTTTAATCTTTGTGAGTATCAGACAACGTTTGCGGAGGCGCTTTAATATTCGTGAGTAGACGACAGCACCCAGGCAGGCGCTTTAATATTCGCGAATAGACGGCAGCGATCAGCCCGGCGCTTTGATATTCGTGAGTAGACGACAGTGCTCGGTTAGGCGCTATAAAATTCGTGAGTAGACGACAGCGCCCGGGCAGGCGCTTTAATATTCGTGCGTAGGCATCAGCGCCCGAGCAGGCGCTTTAATATTTGTGAGTAGAAGACAGCGCCCGGGCAGGCGTTTTGATATTCGTGAGTAGACGACATCGCCCGGGCATACGCTTCAATATTCATGAGTAGACGACAGCGCCCGGGCAGGTGCTTCAATATTCGTGCGTAGGTGACAGCTATCGGGCAGGCACTTTATTGTTTGTGAGTAGGAGAAAGTGCCCGGACAGGCGCTTTAATATTCGTGGGTAGACGACAGCACCCGGGCAGGCGTTTTAATATTATCGCGTAAGTGCCCGAGCAGGCGCTTTGATAATTGTGTGGAGGAGACTGCACCCGGGCAGGTGCTTCAATATTCATGAGTAGACGACAGCGCCTGGGCAGGCGCTTTAATATTCGTGATTTGGCAGCAGCGCCCGGGCAGGCGCTTCGATATTCGTGAGTAGACGACAGCACCCGGACAGACGCTTTAATATTGTTGCGTAGGCGACAGCGCCCGGGCATTGGCTAAAATATTCGTGAGTAGAAGACAGCGTACGGGCAGGCTCTTTATTATTCGTAAGTAGGCGACAGCGCCGGGGCAGTCGCTTTAATATTCGTGATAAGACGACAACGCCATGCAGGCGCTTCAATATTCGTGAAAAGACGACAGCGCCCGGGCAGGCGCTTTAATATACGTAAGCAGAAGACTGCGCCCGGGCAGGTGCTTTAATATTCGCAAATAGACGTCAGCGATCGATCAGGTGCTTTAATATTTGTACGTAGACGACAGAGCCCGGGCAGGCGCTTTTATATATTCGTAAGTATACGACAGTGCCCGGACAGTAGCTTTAATAATTGTGAGTAGACGACAACGCCTGGGCAGGCGCTTCATTGTTCGTGAGTAGGCGACAGCGCCCGGGCAGGCGCTTTAATATATGTGAGTAGACGACAGCACCTGGGCAGCCGCTTTAATATTCGTGAGTAGACGACACCGCCCGGACAAGCGCTTTAATATTCGTGCCTAGGCAACAGCGCCCGAGCAGGCGCTTCAATATTCGTGAGTAGAAGACAGCTCCCGAGCAGGCGCTTTAAGATTCGTGAGTAGACGACAGCGCCCGACCAGGGGCCTTTATATTCGTGTGTAGACAACAGTGCCTGGTCAGGCGCTTTAATATCGTGACTTGACGACAGCGCCCGGGTAGGTGCTCTAAAATTTGTGAGTAGACGACAGCGCCCGGGCAGGTGCTTGAATATTCGTGAGTAGACGACAGCGCCCGTGCAGGTGCTATAATGTTCGAGAGTAGACGACAGCGCCCGGGCAGGCATTTTAATATTCGTGAGTGTACGACAGCGCCCGGGCAGGCGCTTTAATATTCGCGAATAGACGACAGCGCTTGGGCAGGCGCTTTCATATTCGTGCGTTGGCGACAGCGCCCACGCAGGCGTCTTGATATTTGCAAGAAGAAGACAGCGCTTTAATATTCTCGCGTTGATGACAGCACACGAGCAGGCGCTTTGGTATTCGTACGTAGACGACAGAGCTCGGGCAGGCGCTTTATTATTCATGCGTAGGTAACAGCGCCCGGGCGGGCACTTTAGTATTCGTGAGTAGACGACAGCGCCTGGTCAGCGCTTTATTATTCGTGAGTAGAAGACGGCGCCCGGGTAGGCACTTTAATATTCGTGAGTAGACGACTTCGCCCGGGCATGCGCTTTAATATTAGTGAGTAAACGACAGCGCCCGGGCAGGCACTTCAATATTCGTGCGTAGGCGACAGCTATCGGGTAGGCACTTTAATATTCGTGAGTAGACGACTTCGCCCGGGCATGCGCTTTAATATTCGTGAGTAGAAGACAGCGCCCGGGCAGGCACTTTAATCTTTGTGAGTATCAGACAACGTTTGCGGAGGCGCTTTAATATTCGTGAGTAGACGACAGCACCAGGCAGGCGCTTTAATATTCGCGAATAGACGGCAGCGATCAGCCCGGCGCTTTGATATTCGTGAGTAGACGACAGCGCCCGGTTAGGCGCTATAAAATTCGTGAGTAGACGACAGCGCCCGGGAAGGCGCTTTAATATTCGTGCGTAGGCATCAGCGCCCGAGCAGGCGCTTTAATATTTGTGAGTAGAAGACAGCGCCCGGGCAGGCGTTTTGATATTCGTGAGTAGACGACATCGCCCGGGCTTACGCTTCAATATTCATGTGTAGACGACAGCGCCCGGGCAGGTGCTTCAATATTCGTGCGTAGGCGACAGCTATCGGGCAGGCACTTTAATATTTGTGAGTAGGAGAAAGTGCCCGGGCAGGTGCTTTAATATTCGTGGGTAGACGACAGCACCCGGGTATGCGTTTTAATATTCTCGAGTATGTGCCTGGGCAGGCGCTTTGATATTTGTGTGTAGGAGACTGCACCCGGGCAGGTGCTTCAATATTCATGAGTAGACGACAGCACCCGGACAGACACTTTAATATTGTTGCGCAGGCGACAGCGCCCGGGCATTAGCTATAATATTCGTGAGTAGAAGACAGCGTACGGGCAGGCGCTTTATTATTCGTGAGTAGGCGACAGCGCCGGGGCAGTCACTTTCATATTCGTGATAAGACGACAACGCCATGTAGGCGCTTTAAATTTTGTGAAAAGACGACAGCGCCTAGGCAGGCGCTTCAATATACGTAAGTAGAAGACAGCGCCCGGGTAGGCGTTTTGGTATTCGTGAGTAGGCGACAGTGCCCGGGCAGGTGCTTTAATATTCACAAATAGACGTCAGCGATTGGTCAGGTGCTTTAATATTCGTAAGTAGACGACAGCGCCCGGGCAGGCGCTTTTATATTCGTGAGTAGACGACACCACCCGGGCCAGCGCTTCAATATTCGTGCCTAGGCAACAGCGCCCGGGCAGGCGCTTCAATATTCGTGAGTAGAAGACAGCACCCAGGCAGGCGCTTTAAGATTCGTGAGTAGACGACAGCGCCCGAGCAGGCGCTTCTATATTCGTGTGTAGACAACAGTGCAGGGGCAGGCGTTTTTATATCGTGACTTGACGACAGCGCCCGGGCAGGTGCTCTAATATTTGTGAGTAGACGACAGCGCCCGGGCAGGCGTTTTAATATTCGTGAGTGTACGACAGCGTCCAGGGAGGCGCTTTAATATTCGTGAATAGACGACAGCGCCCGGGCAGGTGCTTTCATATTCGTGCGTTGACGACAGCGCCCGCGCAGGCGCTTTGGTATTCGTACGTAGACGACAGAAATCGGGCAGGCGCTTTAATATTCTTGCGTAGGCGACAGCGCCCGGGCGGGCACTTTAGTATTCGTAAGTAGACGACAGCGCCTGGTCAGCGCTTTAATATTTGTGAGTAGAAGACGGCGCCCGGGCAGGCGCTTTAATATTCGTGAGTAGAAAACAGCGCCCGGGCAGGCGCTTTAATAATCTTGCGTAGGCGACAGCGCCCAGGCGTGCACTTTAGTATTCGTGAGTAGACGACAGCGCCTGGTCAGCGCTTTAATATTCGTAATTAGAAGACAGCGCCCGGGCAGGCGCTTTGATATTCGTGAGTAGACGACAGCGTCAGGGCACGGGATTTATTATTCGTGCGTAGGCGTTGGCGCCCTGGCAGGCGCCTAAATGTTCGTGAGTGGAATACAGCGCTCAGGCAGGCGCTTTAATATCGTGAGTAGAAGATAGCACCCGGGCAGGAGCTTTAATCTTTGTGGGCAGCAGACAACGTTTGCGGAGGCATTTTAATATTCGTGAGTAGACGACAGCACCCAGGCAGGCGTTTTATTATTTGCGAATAGACGATAGCGATCGGCTAGGCGCTTTAATATTCGTGAGTAGACGACAGCGCCTGGGCAGGCGCTTTAATTTTCGTGAGTTGGCGACAGCTCCGGGGCAGACGCTATAATATTCGTGAGTAGACAACAGCTTTCGGACAGGCGCTTTGATGTTCGTAAAAAGATGACAGCGCCCGGTAGGCGCTTTAATATTCGTGAGTAGAAGACAGCGCCCGGGCAGGCGCTTTAATATTCGTGGGTAGACGACAGCGCCTGGGCAGGTTCTTTATTATTCGTGAGTATAAGATAGCGCCCGGGTAGGCGCTTTCATGTTCGTGAGTAGAAGACAGTGCCCGGGCAGGCGCTTCAATCTTTGTGAGTAGCAGACAACGTTTGCGGAGGTGCTTTAATATTCGTGAGTAGATGACAACACCCAGGCAGGCGCTTTATTATTCGCGAATAGACGACAGCGCCCGGGCAGGCGCTTTAATATTCGTGCGTAGTCATCAGCCCCCGAGCAAGCGCTCCAATATTTATGAGTAGAAGACAGCGCCCGGGCAGGCGTTTTGATATTCGTGAGTAGACGACATTGCCGGGCATGCGCTTTAATATTCATGAGTAAACGACAGCGCCCGGGCAGGCGCTTCAATATTCGTTATTCGTGCGTAGGCCACAGCTCCCAGGCAGGCACTTTAATTTTTGTGTGTAGGAGAAAGTGCCCGGGCAGGCGCTTTAATATTCATGGGTAGACGACAGCACCCGGGCAGGCGTTTTAATATTCTCGCGTAAGTGCCCGGGCAGGCGCTTTGATATTTCTGTGTAGGAGACGGCACCCGGGCAGGTGCTTCAATATTCATGAGTAGACGACAGCGCCCGGGAAGGCGCTTTGATATTCGTGATTTGGCAACAGCGCCCGGGCAGGCGCTATAATATTCGTGAGTAGATGACAGCACCCGGACAGGCGCTTTAATATTGTTGTGTAGGCGACAGCGCCCAGGCATTAGCTATAATATTCGTGAGTAGAAGACAGCGCCCGGGCAGGCGTTTTAATATTCGTAAGTAGGCGACAGCGCCGGGGCAGTCGCTTTAATATTCGTGATAAGACGACAACGCCCAGGCAAGCGCTTTATTATTCGTGAAAAAACGACAGCGCCCGGGCATGCGCTTTAATATACGTAAGTAGAAGACAGCGCCCGGGCAGGCGCTTTGGTATTCGTGAGTAGACGACAGTGCCCGGGCAGGTGCTTTAATATTCGCAATTAGACGTCAGCGATCGGTCAGGTGCTTTAATATTCGTACGTAGACGACAGCGCCCGGGCAGGCGCTTTTATATTCGTGAGTATACGACAGCGCCCGGTCAGTAGCTTTAATAATTGTGAGTAGAGGACAACGCCTGGGCAGGCGCTTCATTATCCGTGAGTAGGCGACAGTGCCCGGTTAGGCGCTTTAATATTTGTGAGTAGACGACACTGCCCGAACAAGCGCTTTAATATTCGTGCCTAGGCAACAGCGCCCGGGCAGGCGCTTCAATATTCGTGTGTAGAAGACAGCGACCGGGCAGGCGCTTTAGGATTCGTGAGTAGACGACAGCGCCCGGGCAGGCGCTTTTATATTCGTGTGTAGACAACAGTGCCCGGGCAGGCGTTTTAATATCGTGACTTGATGACAGCGCCCAGGCAGGTGCTCTAATATTCGTGAGTAGACGACAGCGCCCGATGAGGTGCTCGAATATTCGTGAGTAGACGACAGCGCTCGTGCAGGTGCTATAATGTTCGAGAGTAGACGACAGCGCCCGGGCAGGCGCTTCAATATTCGTGAGTGTACGACACCGCCCGGGCAGGTGCTTTAATATTCGTGAATAGACGACAGCGTCCGGGCAGGTGCCTTAATATTCGTTGGTAGACGACAGCGCCTGGGCAGGTGCTTTCATATTCGAGCGTTGGCAACAGCGCCCGGGCAGGCGTCTTAATATTTGTGAGAAGAAGACAGCGCCCGGGCAGGCGATTTAATATTCTCGCGTTGATGACAGCACCCAAACAGGCGCTTTTGTATTCGTAAGTAGACGACAGAGCTCGGGCAGGCGCTTCAATATTCTTGCGTAAGCGACAGCGCCCGGTCATGCACTTTAGTATTCGTGAGGAGACAACAGCACCTGGTCAGCGCTTTAATATTCATGAGTAGAAGACGGCGCCCGGGTAGGCGTTTCAATATTCGTGAGTAGAAAACAGCGCCCGGGCAGGCGCTTCAACATTCTTGCGAAGACGACAGCGCCCGGGCGGGCACTTTAGTATTCGTGAGTAGACGACAGCGCCTGGTCAGCGCTTTAATATTCGTGAGTAAAAGACAGCGCCTGGGCAGGCGCTATATTATTCGTGAGTAGACGACAGCGCCCGGACAGGCGCTTCAATATTCATGCGTAAGCGACAGCTCCCGGCCAGGCTTTTTAATGTTTGTGAGTAGGAGAAAGTGCCCGGGCAGGCGCTTTAATATTCGTGTGTTTACGACAACATCCGGGCAGGCGTTTTAATATTCTCGCGTAAGTGCCCGGGCAGGCGCTTTGATATTTCTGTGTAGGAGACGGCATCCGGGCAGGTGCTTTAATATTCATGAGTAGACGACAGCGCCCGGGCAGGATCTTAAATATTCGGGATTTGGCAACAGCGCCCGGGCAGGCGCTTCAATATTCGTGAGTAGACGACAACACCCGGGCAGGCGCTTTAATATTGGTGCGTAGGCGACAGCGCCCGGGCATTCGCAATAATATTTGTGAGTAGAAGACAGCGCCCGGGCAGGTGCTTCAATATTCGTGAGTAAGCGACAGAGGCGGGGCAGGCGCTTTAATGTACGTAAGTAGACGACAGAGCCAAGGCAGTAGCTTTAATAATCGTGAGTAGACGACAACGCCTGGCAGGCGCTTTATTATTTGTGAGTAGGCTCAGCGCCCGGGCAGGCGCTTTAATATTTTTGAGTAGACGTCAGTGCCCGGGCAGGCGCTTTAATATTCGTAAGTAGAGAACAGCGCCTGGGCCGGCGCTTTAATATTCGTTCGTAGGCGACAGCACTCGGGCAGGCGCTTCAATACTCGTGAGTAGACAACAGCGCCCGTGCAGGCGCTTCAATATTCGTACGTGGGCAACAGCACTCGGGCAGGCGCTTTAATATTCGTACGTAGGCGACAACACTCAGGCAGGCGCTTTAATATTCGTACGTAGGCGACAGCACACTGGCAGGCGCTATAATATTCGTACGTAGGCGACAGTACTCGGGCAGGCGCTATAATATTCGTACGTAGGCGACAGCACTCGGGCAGGCGCTTTACTACTCGTACGTAGGCGATCGATGGTCTTTTGGTTATCTTTGAATTGAAATTTACAACTCAATTAACACAGAACCACCAATTTATTTCTTTAGCCTGAAACTCTACCTTGCATTTATGTTAGAACACTGAAACAAACACAGCACAACGAAAAGAGAATTATTTGAATACATAAAGTAATCCCAATTTAGCAAGTATATGGTGATAAATCAAACATCAAAATTCGTCGAAGTGCAGGCAATACAAGCGTCAATGTATGAGCGACTATTTTCCGTGCATAGTAGCTTCCTAGTGTGAAGGTTCCCTTATTTCCCTTTTAAATATTTTGTTATATATAAGATCCTCAGCAAAGTGTTTCTTAAAGTGGTCACCTCAGCTGTTATAAGGACGTAAAAGTATCTTGCAGTCTATAACTAAATAATGATCGATGTATCTCCAATGACTTCATTTTTAATCATAAATAATGAGTGTGGAAAAATGTTGAACATTGGTAAAAGTGTGTTCCATGGGCACAATTTTTCGCACGCTTGGAAGAAATGAAAATTGCTCTGTAAAAAAAAAATATACACTGACATAATAATCCATAATCTAATACTTACATCATAATCCATAATCCAATACTAATGTCATAATCAATAATCCAATACTGACATCATAATATAAAATCCAACACTGACATCATAATCCATTATCCAACACTGGCTTCATAATCCATAATCCAATACAGACATTATAACCCATAATCAATACAGACATTATCACCCATAATACTGACATCACAATCAATAATCCAATACTGACATCATAATCCATAATCCAATACTGATATCATTATCCATAATCCAATACGACATCATAATCCATAATCCAATACTGATATCATAATCCATAATCCAATACGACATCATAATCCATAATCCAATGCTGACATCATAATCCAAAATCCAATACTGACATCATAATCCATAATCCAACACTAGCATCATAATCCATAATCCAATACAGACATTATAACCCATAATACTGACATCACAATCCATAGTACAATACTGACATCATAATCCATAATCCAATACTGATATCATAATCCATAATCCAATACGACATCATATTCCATAATCCAATACTGACATAATAATCCAATACTGCCATCATAATCCATAATTCAATACTGAGATTAAAATCCATAATTCAATACTGACATCATAATCCCTAATCTTATACTGACATCATAATTCATAATCCAATACTGACGTCATAATCCATAATCCAATACTGACATAATAATCCAATACTGACATCATAATCCATAGTCTAATACAGACATCATAATCCGTAACCCAATACTGACATCAAAATCCATTATACTATACTCACATCATAACCCACAATCAAATACTGACATCATAATCCATAATCAAATACTAACATCATAACCCATAATACAAAACTGACATCATAATCCATAATCCAATACTGACACCATAATCCATAATCCAATACTGACATCATAATCCGTAATCTAATACTGACATCATAATCCATAATCCAATACTGACATCATAATACATAATCCAATATTGACTTCATAATCTATGGTTATCTTTAAACGTAAACTAAAATTATTCCTGTTTGAACTTGTACGTGCAGAAACTTTTGAATTGTAATTTACTTCCGTTTGCAATTTTCCGTGTCAACTAGTTGTGTTTCAACATTTCATCTATAGATGCTTTCATTCTGTATACATATATATATTTTCTCTCGACTCACATGCTCAAATTTTCAATTATCTTGTTCATGTAGAAATCCGTCCATTTAGTGTACCCATAGATTATGACTCATTGAAAATTTATTTCCTGTGTGCAAATGTTAATATGTCATGCTAACTATGCAGTTAGTTTCAAATTGGTGCCATCGTACGCCAAACAATGTGTGAGCAATGTAATAGACAACCTCATGTCGGACATTTTCTGCTCTCAAGCTAAGTAAATGACAGTTGAAGCAGTAAATAGTCATGATAAAGCAAACGTCGGTGATCAGACTTACTCTGCTTATTTTTCTTGAAATTAATGATCCAATTTAATGCTTACATCTGTCTCGACATATTAAAAAGTGGAGAGTAGAGGATATCCTCCAACAATGTCCGTCGGTTGGTCCTTACTCCTCAACCCTAGTCTTAAGTTATTATTAAATTCACCTAGGTAGTAAATGTTGTCTTCAGAACAGCTCACGCTGACGAAGACTTGGTACGCATCATCTGTGTATTCAGATATTTCTGATATCTTGTCAACATGTCATTATACCTAAATAAATTTTAAATCGTTTAAATTCTTCAAATCCTAATCCCATACTGATATCATAATTCAATACTGGCATCATAATCCATAATCTAATACTGAAACACTAATCCAATCCTGACATCATAATCCATAATCCAATACTGACATCATGATCCATATTCCAATACTGACATCATAATCTATAATCTAATACTGACATCATAATCAATAATCCAACACTGACATCATAATCTAATATCGACATCATAATCCATAACCCAATACTGACATCATAATCCGTAATCCAATACTGACATCATAATCCATAATCCAACACTGACATCATAATCTAATACTGTCATCATAATCCATAACCCAATACTGACATCATAATCCGTAATCCAATACTGACATCATAATCCATAATCCAATACTGACATCATAACGCATAATCCAATACTGACATCATGATCCATAATCCAATACTCCATAATCTGATACTGAAATACTAATCCAATACTGAGATCATAATCCATAATCCAATACTGACATATTTCATAATCCAATACTGACATCATAATCTATAATGCAATATAGACATCATAATCCATAATCCAATACTGACATAATAATCCATAATCCAATACGGACATCATAATCCATAATCCAATACTGACATTATAATCCATAATCCAATACGGACATCATAATCCATAATCCAATACTGAAATATTCCCTAATCCAATACTGACATCATAATTCATAACCCAATACTGACATCATAATCCATAATCCAATACTGACATAATAATCCATAATCCAATACTGACATCATAATCCATAGTCTAATACTGACATCTTAATCCATAATCCCAATACTGACATCATAATCCATGATCCAATACTGACATCATATTCCATAATCCATACTGACATCATAGTCCATAATCCAATACTGACATTATAATCCATAATCCAATACTGACATCATAATCCATAATCCAATGTTGACATCATAATCCATAATCCAATACTGACATCATAATCCAAACCCAATAATGACATCATACTCCATAATCCAATACTGATATCATAATCTCTAATCTAATAGTGACATCATAATTCATAATCCAATACAGACATCATAATCCATAATTCAATACTGACCTAATAATTCATAATCAATACTGACATCATAATCCATAATCCAATACTGACATCATAACCTATAATCAAATACTGACATCATAATCCATAATCCAATACTGACATCATAATCCATAGTCCAATTTTGACAAGATAATCCATAATCCAATACCGACATCATAATCCATAATCCAATACTGACATCGTAATCCATAATATAATGCTGACATCATAATCCATAATCCAATACAGTCATCATAATCCATAATCCAATATTGACATCATAATCCACAATCAAATACTGATATCATAATCCAAAAGTAGTAAACAATACTGATATCATAATCCAAAAGTAGTAAAACAATACTTATATCATAATCCAAAATTAGTAAACAAAACTGTTATCATAATCCATTGATGCTTATGTAATGTTTTTGTAGATACAGTTGTGGCAAATATTAGATCGTAACTGACTTGCTCCATAATTACTCGAGAGGCACTAAGTCCTGGAAATAGGTTCATGTGAAAAGAGAAAGATTTAACTAAATTGCAATGTGTTTAAAGTGAGATGGATAACGAGGCAAATATAATCATGTTGTGACGATTGATTACGTCAATCGTTTTTGTTGTTGCTTAGCCGAAGCACCTATTGCGGTTTAGGAGCCGCGGTCGGTGCACCGACCGAGAGTCCGGATACCCTCTGACTTGTGCATGTAGGGAACTGGCGCAGGCCCAAATATTAGACCTACTCTCCTGAGAAAATCGATACTGTCCCGTGGGTGCTCGCACAGATCACGCACTGACTTAATGTTATGATTGAGCTTGCCGAGTGCGATAGCTGGGTACGACGTCATGACGCGCTCGACTGTATCAGGCGCGCTCCGGTACTGCAGGCACGGATAGGAAGGGGTGTTCAATAGTCCATGTTGGTATGACTGCAGGGATGTGAAATGCCCACACTTCAGCCTCAGCATGTGAACACTGTCAGCTCTGGGCAACTCCAGCTCCTCCACTTCCACCTCCTATGGGTGACTCTGTAGACCGGTGTTGGCTCTATGGTCGGTCAGTGCAAGAGCTGTGAAATAAGTGCATGTGTATCCGTTTATGCACATATGTGTTAACTGTAGATTGGGAAATGATAGTATAAAGGGAGCCAAAGTGTGCTGCAAGTGTGTAATGTAGATTTGGGTGGGTTTGACATGGGTTCAATAGGTGGTGGTAGGGGTTGGCTGGGACCACTATCCTGCTATGGAATTGTGCCCCCCTCATATCGAAATGATGTTTGAAAGGAGGACTTTGAATTTCTCGTGCAGATGATGATTGGGTTCGATCTGTGTATAGCCCGTTACGATAAGCAACCATGTTCTGTGTTCTCTGTAGGGAGTTCATATATGTAGGAACAAGTTTGGAGGACCAAGCAGGATTTGCATGTAAAATGATGTGTCTGATGAATTGTTGGTATAGTGGTGTAATTGTGGTAAGTGTCGGGGTCACGTAGGCACTTGTGATAAGTGTCCGGGTCACGTTCAGTCTAGGTTTGGCTTTACTGCTGATGTTGCGTACGTGGGGTTCGAATGTATTTCCTGTGTCATATGGTACTTCAGGGATTGAGGCAGTGGGAATGTGTGGTATGGGAGTGTTGTTGCGCGTGACATGAGGATGGATGCGGTGTTCACTTCTGTCTGGTGTTAATGGTGTGAAGGATGACATGTCTAAGTACACGCATACTGTTAACTGCAACCAGACTTCCAGTGAGTTCCTGTGTTGCTGAAGGTGTGCTGCTGCTGTCCCGTGTATTTGTTTTTGTGCGATAATTTTATGGTCATGCGTATCTGTCATGATTTAGGAGTTATGTGGTTTTGCTGTGGGGAGGTCGTGCATAGAGGGATTGAAGAGTGAAGGGGAGAGGACGGAATCTAGAGAGACACAATTGGAACAGAGGCGTGTTCGTTGGGGCTTGTTACTGTAGACAGTGTGTGCATGTCTACCAGAGAGGAAATTTGAAGTCACTTCTCGTAATTTGGATGGTTGGGTGTTGCGAGTATTTTGTTCATGAGGACATGTCTTGGAACTGTGCCCAAGGCCTTTCAAATGGCAATGGTGCATAATAGGGTGCGATGGGCTGCGTAGCTTCTTTTCGTTCAGGCCTTCATGGATTGTCTTATTGAGATAGACGAATAGTGTGGTTGTGGTGCTGTGAACGGTATTGATTGGAATGGAGATGTTAAATATGTCTGTGAGCGTCATGATGACATCCACAACAAAATGTTTGGCTTAAAATGAATGTACGATACGCCCTCAGCACCCGCTGGTGATGCGTTTTTGGTCCGGCTGAGGGCAGCTCTGGTCATGGCTGATGTAAGGGGAGGGTCATTGCTAAGGTCAATCTGTAATTTATGTAGTTAGCTGAGTTCCTTTCTGTAGTGTGGATGGTGCGGTAGGTGACAAGTGTTTGCATAACAACACAGTGCTAGTAGTAACAGTGATAGTAGCAACACAGTGCTAGTAGTAACAGTGATAGTAGCAACACAGTGCTAGTAGTAACAGTGATAGTAGCAACACAGTGCTAGTAGTAACAGTGATAGTAGCAACACAGTGCTAGTAGTAACA
>SDVV010004797.1:0-19842 GCA_016164225.1 Gammarus roeselii
TGGCTTCTTAACCAGTCAACACTAGCCTACAGCAAATACTTCTCTAGCAACACTGACTACGCCGAACAGAACGGAGGTGAGTGCCGAGACTGGCTTCTTAACCAGTCAACACTAGCCTACAGCAAATACTTCTCTAGCAACACTGACTACGCCGAACAGAACGGAGGTGAGTGCCGAGACTGGCTTCTTAACCAGTCAACACTAGCCTACAGCAAATACTTCTCTAGCGACACGAACCACGCGATGCAGAAAACGTTAAGATTGGCTCAGGGTCGAGCCAATACTAGCCCCAAATATATAATTCTGCAACGTCAGGGGCTAAGCCGTACAAAACGGAGGTGAGTGCCAAGATTGGCACATAGCAGATTCTTCTCCACTAAGCATAGTATTGAGGATGAATTTTACCTTAATCAACCGGTTGGGCGAACATTTTCCACCCTAATTTTTTGCTTGGCAGTGAGACTGACTACACCATCCAAAATTGGCATTGATCGCATGCATGCACGTATTGAAATATAAGCGTTTTATCCTATTATGAGGTCGGCAAGGTTAGGCTTTTACAGAGAGGTGAGGCACCCAGTAACTTCTTTTTGACTCCATTTATCCTTATCATTAAATCAATATCAACTGCATTGCTACAAGCGTTTTTGTTATTCTTCCAACACAATTATAAGCACTTTATCGATGAATTTTAGTAAAAATTGTTCGCTAATTTATTTGAAGAGGACCGAGTGCAAAAAAATGTGAACAAATGAGTGACTTTGAGAGGTCACCGAACCTCAAAAGTTCATTAAAACAAGCAGTCTCAAGGCTTAAGGATGATAGAATCATCATCCTACGGGATCAATACAGTTTCCTAATCTGTGCTGTTACAAACTGATTGTTGCAGGAGACTTCCCCTTCGCCATTGACGAGACGACGGGGAAGGCCTTGCCTCTAAACCAGGCCTTCTGGGAGTTCCTGTTCGATGAGGGACTTACATGGGGCATGGGGGTCTATGAGCAGGACTGGCTGGACCGGGAGTATGAGGAAGTCAGGTCAGTTTGTGAATGGCAGGCCAGTATTAGAAAATGAGGTCCAAACCACACCTTCCGGTCTATGAAAAGGACTGGCTGAACTAGGAGTATGTGTGGAATAATAATAATCATAATTCGCCAGCCCTGGTGCCCGATTCTCATAAGCTGTACGTGCCGTCGGGTACTTTTTAAGTGCATCATGACTAGTAGATTTTTCATTATTAAAATATCACACAAACAGTTGTTCTGTTTGAGCTCCATTGGTTTTGGCACCATTTTTAAATCACAAATATAGTGCATCACAGTCCATAAGTAAGTGTTTCACACTGATTGCCACCTGGTGGCAATAGAGGCATGGTGGCGCGGTCGGTCCCATGTCTACATCCATCACATGGTTGTGAGTTATCAACGTGTGTCCCGTGCACAAACGGTTAATGAAGACTTGGTCTCTTCTATTGGAAAACTAGGTGTTCCATTCTCCTACGCAAGCCTTTTTTGTCCACTCTGTTGCCAAGAGTGGTTTAATCGAGATGTTATACGCGAATTGATGATTGGAAAAAAGTCTCGGTAATGTATGGAAATAAATTGTTATTGGTGGGAAGACGTCTGTTTAGCAAGAGAATTTGCGCACTCGTTGCCTCTTATTCCTACGTGCCCAGGGATCCAGCAGAATTCAATAGCTCGACCAGTTCCGGACATTGTGAATAGGTCGTGCTGTGTTCATAGTGCAGATTTTTCAGCTGAGTCCGAAAATACGACGTATTTTGGGAGGTGGTCAGTTTTGGCAATACAGATGGCTAGTTCGAGTGCGTACAGCAGCTCTGCAGAGAATACAGAGGCCTCTCGGGGCAGGGTTGACCAACGTGTGGTATCCCCGCACACGGCGGCGGCTCGTACTCTGTCCGCTGTTTTGGAGTAGTTTCTTTAGGATACACTTACAATTCTAGGTTGACCAGCGGCGGGCTGTTCATCCACGTTGGTGTATTGATTTGAAAAACTCGATAGGAGAATGAAGGCGGCTTAATAGCCTTGCGATTGGTGTTGAGCGAGGTTAGTAAGTTGTCCACGTGTATTGAGAAAGGTGGGCATATATTCTTCCTTGCCGCAACTAGGCGTTTTCGGAGATGTTGGTGACGTCGCCGAGTGCTGGGCTGCTTATAGTATTGTAGTGAGAGTTTGTCTATCCGGAGCGGTAGTGGGACCTTGTTAGCTAGCACGTTGAGGGACTCGATATGAGTGGAGCGGAACGCGCCGGTTGGGATACGCAAAGCATTGTTGACGATGATCGGGAGTGGATCGAGAGTGGTTTTGGCGGCTGATCCGTAAACAATGGCTACGTATTCAATGCGCGAGCGTATTACTGCTCTGAACAACGTCATACCGGTGCCCATGACGGCACCGAATTTCAGCAATGTTACCGATAGTATAGATCCTGTTGCCCGTTTACAGCGAGTCACCAGGGCTGCAATGTGAGATCGCCATGTGAGTTTAGGGTCCCACACGGGACCCACGAATTTGATAAATTCTTCGTATACTGGAGGTGTGTTTTGAAGTATTTGGTCTGGTTTCAGATGTAAGCCGAGTACAAGGGTAACGTGCATGCTTTTAGTTTTGGAAGACGACAATCGGAATTCGTTTAAGGACGCCCAGTTTCCGGCTAGGTTTAGACATTTCTGGAGTTCGTTCCGAATCGTTAGAAGGCTTGGGTTGCCTGTAGCTTGTTTGTAGATCGTCCATGCATAGCGATGAGAGAAGTCTTCCATTGCGCGGAAGAATGTCGGCTAGCTGGTCTATTTTAAGGATAAAAAGAGTGACGCTGAGGGCGCTTCTCTGGGGACTCTCATTTCTTGAGGATACGGTGGTGACAAGGTGTCGCCGACTTTGACCCTATAGGTACGATTTTGCAGAAATTTATGGATAAAACGTGGTAGGTTTCTTCTCATGCCTTTGTGGTGGAGATACTTCATGATTCCGTTTTTCCAAGTAGTGTCTTATGCTTTTTAAACGTCGAAGAATATGGAAACCACGTGGTTCCCCTCGGACAAAAGCCCGTCTGATGTCAGATTCTAGTCGTACAAGGTGGTCCCTCGTGGAGCTGCGCTTGCGGCCGCCGCACTGGATGTTCATGAGGCCTGCGTGCATCTCAAGGTAGTCTACCAGACGTGAGTTAATCATTCTTTCCACAGTCTAACAGAGGACGCTGGTAAATGCAATGGGGCGGTAGTTACGTGGGTCACCGTGGAATTTTCCGGGTTTGGGTATTGGGATAATTACAGATTCAAGTCATTGATCGGGAAAAAAGGAATTTCATAACAGTGTTGAACACTTTTAATACGTGCCCACGGGCGCCATTTGAGTGATTGCACCCGGCCTGGCCCAAGTGAAGTTTCACGTGTATGGTCTATGGCGCACTGTAGTTCGTGGAGGGAGAAAGGTTTGTTGTAGGCCTCTTCGCTTCTAGAAGTAAAGTCAAGATGTTCACTTTCTCGCAAGTCCTTCTCCCGTTGGAAAGCAGCCGTGTAGTTTGTTGATTGCGATATCTGGCTAAAAGTCTGAGCTAGTTTATTTGCAATTTCCGTGTGGGAAGAATAAATTCTGCCCCGTCTGAAAGAATGTTAATAGGTCGCTCGGGTTTTCCCTGGATACGTCGTTTTTTCCCACACCTGGGAAAGGGGGGTGTTTCAATGAATAGTGTTTACTAACTGAGCCCAGCTTTCACGTTTCTTCTCCATTCGAAATTTTCGATGTAAAGCAGATGCCCTTTTCCACGCTACACTGTTCCTGGGGGACCGTGCACATTGGTAGGCGTGGTATAGCCTTTCACGCTTATCTCTTGCTTCTTGCACTTCTCGGCACCACCATGGTTTCGGAAAGAAGTTTGAAGGAGCATAATGAGGAAAGCTTGCCTTGGCTGCAGCTTGAAAGTTTTCGTATAGTTGGGCGACGAGGTCGTGTTCCGAAATGTTCAGCACACTGTCGTGTGCTGAAGGGGAGTCGTGTGTTGAAGAGGAGGGGTGCCAGAGTGGAGTAGCATATGGATAAATCGATGGCAGATTCGGGTAAGACGTCCGTCGTTGAGAAGGACCAGGTTGTGAGTGTTTATGGTGTTAGCCATCATCACTCCCCTGAGATTTGTTCTCACGCATCCCCATGTTTCGTGATAGCTGTTGAAGTCTCCAAGGAGGAGTATTGGCGAGGGCAGTCGGTTTAGCAATTCGGTCATTAGTGCTTCCGAGAGTAGATGGATACCACTGTTATTGGCCTTGAGACGCATACCTTTGTAGCGAAAGCTTTGAGTTCTGTCCTAAGAGGAAGGGGGAGGTGAGGTACGCTTTGGTGGATTATAAGTGCCACTCCGCCGTGAGCAGTCACGTTGGTGTGGTATTCTCGGTGGTGTATGATATATTGGGGGATTCTGAAGGTGACGGTTTCTCGGAGTTTGGTCTCTTTGAGGCCTATCATCAAAGGTTTATGGGTGGCGATTAAGGATGGTAATTCGTCTTCCATGTTTCAGAGTACCTGGCAGTTCCACTGAAGTATTTTGCTGTTCATTTTGAAGGCTGCCCACACTCAGACCTTGATGATTTAGAGTGGTCACGTGAGTTGCTGGAGCTTTCATGGTGTTCGCGTTTTTGAGTTTGCCCAGGGGTTCCGGGTTGGGAGTGTTAACGGGAGTGTCCGCCTTCGGTAGAAGGTGGTCTGCTGTGATTGCTGCGGTCGCGGCTGCGAGCGCCTATGTGAGAAGATGAGGGTTTGTGCTCTTTGTGTTTCCTTCGTGAGCGAGTGCGCTCTTCTTCTGTGGTAGCCTTTTTGATCTGCGTGGGTGGTTGTGTAGACTGTGAACTATTTGGGCCAGTTGAGATGACTTGTTTTTTTCAGGGGTCTCGTGTATGAGTTTGTCGAGATAGTTTTCATAAGCACCGTCGTCGAGGCTGTGATCGTTCTCGCTGGTGGCGTGTTCGTGAGTCGGGTTTGCTAACGGGAGGCCGTGTCTCTCGCAGTGGTTTTCCACGAATAGAGCTGCGTTTAGGACAGGTGGGGATAGTTCTGGATTATTGTTCTGGTGAGCCGTTACTGGCGGTTGTTACTGATCGTTTTGCTCAGTGGCGCTTGGGCATCTGACGCTTTTTCATATATACGTATTTTCGTTTTTATAGTAGTGAGCCTTGCTGTGTGGTCAACTGCGGGGGATGTATCCATCTCGGCGTCCTCCTGAGCAACGCAGGAATTATTTCTAGGACTGTGCATCTCTAGTGCAGGGGCGGTCGCTGGGCTGAGTGAGGAAGCACTGCAGCCGGGTAGGAGTGCTGGAGTCTTGTTATGATGTTGTCCTGACGATGTGTGGATATCGTTGGGGGAGTTGGGTTGAATTGACGATTTGACTGCTTAGTCATAATTAAGGCGAGTTGGGTTATCGTCTTACCAGATTTGGATGGCTTGTTTCCGTGTAACTCTGCGTTCGTTTTGTGTGACTGTGATTTCTTTTTGGTCCATGTATACTTGGCAGTCGCGATCGCCTGTCTCATGATAGCATATGCAGTGGTAGCATGTAGGGTTGCGGGCTGTGCAGTCTTTTTTTTCGTGCTCGCTGGCGCACTTCTGACAACGTTGGGGTGTATGTAGCTGGCAGTATGCGATGACGGGGCAGTATTCAAGACAGTTTTTGCACATTTGGGCCATGTTACAGCTAGGTAGGTTTTAATTTTCCTAGTTAACCAGGATTACTATGAATTCCGGTGCGTCGTGTCGGCAGTAGAACTTGCGTTACGTGAGTTAATCCATGTTGCCTGACGGACTTTGGTAACTCCGTAATTCCAAGCTAGACCTTCAGCAAAAGCACTGAGATCAGTTATAAGTGTGTAACGTGAGGTGTATATAATTCGTTTGGCATCGTTGAAGGATGGATGAATTTCAACTGTAACTTTGAGTTTGTTTATGTGGTTAATCTTTTGTATAGCGTTACTTTGTTCAGGTTCTACGACGTAGGCCAGATATTTCTTCCCTTGTCGTTGGATTTATTTTGGTTTTCCTCAAAGTTGTTCGGTGAGTGACTCCATCATTATAAATGGATTAGTTGAAAAAAAAAAATTTTCTTGCACCACTCCATTTGAACGTTATGAGGAAGTGGGTGGGGAATGGTTCCGGTCCTTTCTCCTGGGTAGGAGGGGCATTCTGGGAAAAGCGCATCGCGACTACAGCCTCTCGTCGCCCGACCCCGTGATCTATCTGGTATTGGAGGATCGCTCTCTCCGTCTCCTCTTCTGGGCAATCTCTATGTCCGGTAGGGTGTCCGTTTACTTCGCAGTAAAAACAGTGCTGTTCTTTGGACTGGCACGGCTGATGATCTTCCCGTTTGTCATGGTCGTCTTGGGAGCAGAATGAGAATCAGTGATTACCATTACAATTTCCTCTCGTGTGTCCGTATTTCTGGCATTTATAACATCGCATCGGACGTATCTCAAATGATGTAACCATGGTTTTAGTGGCGCAGAAGGGAATGTCTAGATATTTAGGTGGAGTAGGGCAGTTGAATTTTAGTATTAGGGCTGTGGTGGTCTCTCTTCTAGGTGTGATCTTTGGTGTGATCTTTGGTGCGATTTCCGCTTCGACAACGCAGTCTTCGTATTAAACGAGTCCAGTGATGTATTCCTCGATTTCCTCCTTCAACGTAGATCAAACCTGAACTTGTAGAGGAAGTCGGGTGCGGCATTATTTTGCATGACGTTTCACAGAGTCTTGATTTGAAAAGAGATGTGTTACTTTCATGTATTGTCTACTCTTATGGCATAGCCTTCGTCGCCGCTGGTGGCGACGCTCAGGACTGGGCGGCCAGTGAAAGAGCCCAGCTCTTTTTGCAGAGTGTATGAACAAATATCCGGTCTGTCGTTGGCGTCGAACGTGATCTTGAGGTGTTCGGGAAAGGTATGACTATTGTTGAATAAGTTTTGTTTATTGAATGGTGTGCATTGCTTCCTCCTTGCAGCCCTTGGAGCTCAGTTGGGGTTCTTGTGGGCTAGAGAGTCATCGAAGTTGTCGTCGGACGTAGAGGTAGCATATGAGAGGTGCTTGCGTAAGTTGCGGGTTCTCTAGTTTGTTGGTTCTTTACTAGTTCGTGGATATGGAGAAAAATTGCCCTGACATGGCCCTCGAGCCTCGTTAGATGGTCGTCGATTGTGCTAGGTTTTGCGGTGAAAACTTCTGCTTCCTGCTCAGAGATGCCGGTCGCTTGGCTTAGTAGATTCCCGATTTCCTGGACGTTCCTGGTTAACTCGTCGATGCGATTGTCTCCCCAGTTTCTTCGGCTGTGGTAGCGCTGGTCATCTTGGAGAGTGTGATGTTCTTGGCCGTTGGGATCTCGGTTGTCATCTCTCTGGAGGGGATGCTAGTCACTCCTAAATGGGGTTTCTTTCTACTCCCCATCGGCCCCCTGGTTCGTGCCAGGGACCAGGGAGCTTACTTGTGAAGGCCTCTTGACCGGCTTTACCGATTTTAAACTACGATAAATTTAAAGTATCACAAGCAATGCAAGCAAACGTGCGGCTTAAGGTCCCAACGCAAAGTAGGGACCAGCTTGTAACTATCTGGGGCTCTATGCAACACCAGTTAGTAATCGGTAGAACAAATTCGATTCCCCTTGATATGAAACCATAATACAAACAATAAAGCCAATGGTCTGTCTCCCATTCAATGATGTTCTCATTTCCTGTCTTTCACAAGAGCCACTCTAAACCCATGCATTTATTAGTGCTTTACATGGCATTTTCCTCAGCTTCCTGCACTCGAACGTGTCCCTTGGCACGTCCTGGCTAAACAACATGGCCGCCGCTGCAAAAGACCGAGGCCTGCCCATCCAGTACTGCATGGCCCTCACACGACACATGTTGCACGCAGCCGCACTGGACCCAGTCACGCAGATACGCGTTAGTGAGGACTACCTCCTGGCCCCGGTGAGCGTGCATCAATCAAGTTGTTTACACTCCTACTCAAGAAGCAGAGATTACACTTCGACTTTTTCAAAATGTTCTTCAATGGCTAAATGTTCGCTATTGTGACTATAGAAATCATGAAGGAGTCATGCACTACTTGCATATATGATGGATACATTGGTGAAGACTCCAAGATGGCCACGTGTTCTTTAGAAATGCAAATTTGTCTTTCATGGGTTAAATATACTATGGGTAAACGATGAGATAAACCGAACGAATAGATCAAGAGGAGAATAGGCTGATGACCCTGCGCTGTTCTATGTTTGTAAGTAGAGCACATTTTCAGACGTTACCTCTACACCTTGTTTTATGGTTGTATGGCTTTGTTGTCTCTTCACAAGCAGTAAACATCAGTTGTCTGCCCTCGAACCTGCTTTTCTCACTTCTTTCTATCCTCAACGCAGTCCTCCAAATCGACTGGTCCCACTGACTAACTTATTAGCTGATGATAAAGACTGACTCTGCAAGGCCTGTGACCTAGACTGGGGCTTTATCTCCCGCCATTCTCCGGCTTACAATAACTATCGTCTATAAGGCAACAGCGCTGAAACACTGCGGCTGTAGTGGAATATCGCATTGTAGCTTAAAGGGATTTCTACACTGCTTTGCTACGACTAAGCTCTTTGGCCGGCCGTATCTCATCTCTCGCGGGAATCCAAGGTGCAAGAGCCTCTTTTGGGTTTGAGGTGCTTGGATTCCACACAAATTCAATTACGATGGCCCTTACCTGGGCTACCTCTTTATAATGACTTCCAAATACACAGCGAGTTATAAAAATATCGGAAAAAACATTCATGATGGCTGTGCTGGCCTTCTGAGTCTGAATCACAGCTCAGTCCAAGATGGCTACGATACCTAAGAACATTAGGTCTACAAGGCCAAGGCGCTTCCACTTAATAAGGCAATGGAGAGAAGGCATTTAGTAATAATATTATATATTTTGAAAGTTCGCTATCTTTAGAGCAGTTCCACTGCTAACCCTTACATAGTCCATTGCAGCCCTTCAGTTTCCAAGCCTCCATAATCATTGGCCATTTTCCTCTTATTGCTACAGGATCAGTGGAGTATCGGTCACACCTCTCTGTTCGCCTACGCCCTCGGCCTGACGCCGTACAAGGACGTCTTCTGGACTAACCGCACTAACCCCAACAACCCTTATTCGCACTGCGAGTTCTTCACTCCCATTGATCCGGACCATCCTCTCAACCTAGTTAGCAACTACGTTGGGTGGCAAAATGTCACAGGTGAACAACATGGGGAACCTTCACTATTACAGATGTCAACTTGAAATCTGCCAGTCGTCGATGGGTAGAATAATAATTGAAAAATGTATCAAAATACATATTTATTTTTGGGTTTGTGAGTTTTTCGCCCAAGATTCTTTTAAGGGAAGGGGGAACAACCACAGTTGCTGGCCGATGTAGACGAATATGGTATCCACTCGAACAAAATTGAAAGATAGTTTTATGCAAATGGAGGATGGGCGGACGTTGAACTGTAGCCCCTCCCCCCCCCCTCCACACTAGTGTACCACTGCTTCCTCATGTATGTAACAGATGCACGTAAACGAATGGGATAATTTGATTCGTCAAGCCTAATAACTCGCATTCAGGCCATTCATCATCAAAATTCTATTCTTGGACTTAATCCGTTGTCAGCGTCTGGTGTCCCATGCCTGCCATGGGACTTGCTGGACTACCATGGCCGCTACCCTCATGACTCGCTCTACGATAACGTCTGCCGGAACCCCAACCACATGAGGGATAAAGCCTTCTGCTACACCTCAGCCTCTTTGGGTGAGTAAATTCTCTGCATGGACAACTGACATTCTAAAACAACTCGGCGTCACTTGGGGAAGTCGATTCTCTGAGAGGACTGCTGATTACCATATAGTAAAACTCTAGCATCGTTTTCAATTGTCCTTGAGAAAAATTGAAGCAGTTTGGGAATTTTTTTGCGCCGTTGAGCCTTTTTAAATACTTTCACAAAGATCCGGTCAATAGAACTCATGAGTCTTCGGTTCCGGCATTTTTAATTAAAGTTGTATTTGTGAGGAATTTCATGTATACTTAATCAGTTTCTTCGATATTAAAGGAGATGATTGGATTACTTTTCGAAGTATGCTGTGCGTTTTATGCAAGATGTTCGGGAATCTGATCGATAGAATTAGAGATGGTACAAATGGTGGGATCGGCAAGAAACAGTGAGGCTGTAGGTGCAGCATAGGGTGTGCAGATCAGGGAGCGAGATGTACAATAGCGGAAGAAAATTCGTTTATGGTTAGTCTATTACCTTAGAAAACCAACTAGACCTTTTCCACGTGGAATTTAACTCAACACGAAAATTTCTCACGATACTATATCTGGATAATCCTTTTTAATGGATAATTTCAATTACATTTTCAATAATTTCAAATATCGAGTATAAATTGATCATTGTAAATTTCACCTAATCTTTAAGCGTAAACTAATTTTCTTTCGCTTCTGTACAGTGCAAAGGGTATGTATATGGTTTGGACTTTCATGTATCTTGAAAGTCATTTAACCGCTCCCGTGCCATTTAATAACTAAACGATAGATAGCCCAGACTAGTCCCTTATTCATGCGGGGAACTTAGACCACACGTTTGTTTGCTTCAAATTTGGTCGTGCAAAGTAGATTAAAATCGGTTAAGCCGGTCAAGAGGTCATCAAGCGTTGGCCACCGTGGCCCCTGGCGTGAACGGGGAGACCGATGAGAGTAAGAAAAAATTCTCGTTCATAAGGGGCCAGTATCCCCTCCGGTGTACAAAAGACCAAGATCCCAAAAGCAAAAAATGACAGTCTCTCCAAGACGAACAGCGCCACTTTAGCCGAAGACGATCGGACCAGTGACCGCATCGCGGAGTGGACCAGACTCTTGCCCGAAATTAAGAATATACTTAACCATGCGACTGGTCTTTCAGAGCAGGAGCTGAAAACTTCACCACAGAATCTAGCACAATCCACAAACGTCATACGAGACTCGGGAATCATGTCTAAGCTATGAACCGACACGCTGAAAAACTTGCAAGCACAACGACTCTCCACTCCATTGACATCCGATGACTACCCCAGCGACTCGCCACCCCAAAAACACCTCGGTCGAGTTCCAGAAGCTGCAACGAACACAACCTGTTCAACAACGGTCCCAACTTTTCCGAAAATTTGTAAATCACATTCGACGCCAAGGACAGACCGGATATTTGTCCATACGCTTTAAGAAAAGAACTGGACTTCATTACTGGCCGCCCAGTCCGAAATATCACAATCAGCGGCAACAAAATCTTCACCATTCAATTAGATACAAAACTTTAAAGCGACACTATACTCTCCATGACCAGAATGTGCCAAAACTAATGCACAATCATACCACATCCAACTTTATCTTTGAGTTCAGGCTTGATTTACATTTAGAATCTTCTGGAGGAGCAAGCTGACGAGTTTATTACTGGACTGTGTGGACGAAGCGAGAATCGCAGAATTCATACGATCAAAAAGAAACTCCACCGCGGCCCTCCTGCTAAATTTAACTGCCCTACCTACCCTACAAGGCACAGAGACGATAATCTGTTTATGCAGTTACGTTTGAATCCTTTTCGTTCCTGTACGCACCGGCTTGCGTATATACAACAAATCATTTTCATGGATCTAGAAAGACCTGCAGTAGGGTCGGCATGGCGGCGTTGTGGGGAGAGCTGCGGTTGTAAGCAGACGGCGGCTGTTCGTTAGGAGTAGTCTAGTTTCTATGTTCGAAGCAGTACATGTGTCAGAGTAGGGAGCGAAGTGAGTGCTTGGTTTTCAACGAAATTTGGTCTCGACAGGGTTATGTTTTATATCTCCCTGGATGTTCAAGTCTAAATGGATTGAGTGGTCAGGGAGATGAGCGAGTACATTGGATATTAGGCTGAGTTGTTAAGAGCATAAGAGGGGAGTTAGCATTAGAGTCTGTTGCAGTTTGCAGATTCAGAAGAGCTGCGCAGGATGGTGTTGGAGGAGAGTACGGCGTGTGATAGGTAGACGACGCTATCTACTGTGGGTTAAAGTAATGTGATGAGATTTTCAAGGAATAACAACGTGAGCATAATAAATGTGTCCAAATGGAGGGATGATGTTAAGTTTTTCATGTACTGATTGAATGAAGGGTGTAAAAGGTTGGGTGCACTGAAGGATGCTTGGAGATGCAGGACCTTGTGTCTCAAACCGAATGTCGGGTTGTAGGGAAGGTCAATTCGCCAAACTGTACTGTACGGGGCAGAAACTTGTGGGCTGAAAGAGGAGAGGAGTTGAATGTTAAACGTAATCGATAGGAAATGTTTGAGAGGGCTTCCCGAGTGATGCAAATGATTACGACCAGTATTGACGATGTGCAAATGAAAAAG
The DNA here is from genome assembly GCA_016164225.1 of Gammarus roeselii. Lineage (NCBI taxonomy): Eukaryota > Metazoa > Arthropoda > Malacostraca > Amphipoda > Gammaridae > Gammarus > Gammarus roeselii. Next base: position 12,401 of record SDVV010004797.1, read on the forward strand.
AGAATGGTGCGACAGAGTAGACTCTTGTGCTCTGAGGTAATTCGAAGAGTAGTGCAGATGGATGATGGAAGAGGTGAGTGGGCGTTGTACAAATTTGATTGACTTTGAAGAAGACCAAGGTATAGGTAGATGTTTATCGTGAAGCTGGCATTGGGGAGAGAGACCTCAGTATGAAGGAAACGAGAAAGCTTGGAATGGATAGCATTGAGTGAATAATAGTTATGCTGAAGCTTAATTAGCAGTATCATTGAAAACGGGGGTAAGGGAAGGAGCGGCGACTGTGATTATCCAGGGGTAAACCAGTGAAAGATGTCGGTACCTGCTGCTGACGACACTGATCTCACTCCCGACCCAAAGTGTGTGCACGTGCTGCTGGCCGGCCCATTTTGTGCTAGTTGGCTAAGATTTGGTTTTATGTGTGAGTGCACGAGATGTGTATAAGATGCATCATGCTGAGAGCCTCTTCTCCCGCTCCTCCCCCTTCCATGCGTCTATGTCCGTGTCTATTTCATTTTTTTTCAGATACACCCGAGGAGTCCTGGGAGTGGGAATACTGCGAACCTCCACTGTGTGAGATCGAATGTTACGTCAAGTACGGATATTATTATATCGGAAATCATTCCGTGACCGAAACTGGGTTAGATTGCGTCGACTGGAATGGAGAGTTTGGCCTGGAAGGAAGAATGTGCCGCAACCCAACAAAGGACGAAGAGCGACCGTGGTGCTACGTCACCGAAGACCACAGCCAGAGGGATTTCTGTGACAACCAGTGTCCGGAAGCCGAAGAACCTAACCCCGAGCTACAGTCCGCAGTGGCCACTCTCAGTACAGGCCCAGTTGGGATCGGAGACAAGGAAGAAAACATTGACAAAGATCTGGTTCTTCGTTCCTGCAGAAGCGATGGACGAATCCTGAAACCGCAGAAGCCTTTGACGGCCATTGACCTTTTCTTCTTACTCGACGAACAACCAAACATTTGGACTGCCGATGTCACGATCAGTTCCTTCACGTTCGGAATTATATTCCTTGCTGAGGTTGAAGATGCTTGGTATCTCTATCCCTTCCAGTTGAACTTGGACAGAGCATTTTCTTCGGACGTCGCTTTTTGGCAAAACTATCCTCCTTCAGACGACATCGAGATCATTAGCCTAGGGAACTCCGTACCGTTGCCACAATGCGGAGGGTACATGTCGTTTTGCCTGGTCTACACCTCGCCTGTTCTGGCAGTTGGGGTCAACAGAGTTGCGGTCTTGGGAGAAAGGAGCAAGTGGGCACCCATTGCCAAGGCGAGAATTACGAGTCTGACTATCGAAAACTTCGTTGCGCTGCTGGAATTGGAGGGTGTCGCTGAAGAGCAGGTGGTCATGAGTTTCTGGTCTGATGTAGACGGAGTCTTTGAGGTCACTTGTGACTTTTCCGTGACCGGTTTGAAGACGATAGATGTTCTGGACAAAACATGCGCATAAAAGACTGACGGTGTTTTCTATATTACTCTTGGCTGCCTCATGAATGATTTATTCCACGAACCAGACTATTACCGATTATGATCTTTTTAAGTTATAATACAGCACTATTCAATTTTGATTATTGCTGATGTCTGCCTAGATCTTTGCAGCCCAGAAAAGTGTCGCAAATTATTCAACCTTACAAAATATTGACTGTTTTTATTAAAGTTGTTTTCTCCCCAGCGTTTACTTTCAATCACCCAATAATAATAAAATTGCTCCCGTCTTCAGAACTACCAAACTTGTATATAAATGAATTAAGTCTAGAGGGTTACCAATATGTATAGAATATGAACAGATGTGGGGAGCATTTTAATGTTTTGACACCTCTGACGTGATATCATCGAACGACGGAATGTCGTTGTTCCACACCAGACCTATTACTATATCAACGGAGCAAATTATTGCTCGTATTTGGTAGAGGGTATTCCTAGTGACCAATTAGAATTGAGTGGTTCCGTAAAATTGTAACCATCGTTAACACGTGTTTCGCAATATAAATGACTTCTGCATCCTTTCCTGGTTGAAGTCTAAAATGAAAATTCTACAACTCAATCTTTCGGAAAAATATAAATTATCCATCACACGTGTCCAGTCTTCAAAGTGGGTGCGGGATTCGGACCACGGTACAAGACGCGACGTCACAACTTTGTCGGCTTGTGCGAAGGTGATTTATTTATTTGGTTGAAGGCAGTTCGAGCGGATGGTCAGAGTAATTTTAAGTGTGACTCTAATTAAGAAACGAGCGGTTTCGGTTGCGGCCGTCTGGCGTTACCCAGTTGTGAAACCTGAAGTAAAACTCTCTGATCAACTGTGTATATAAGTTCAGGAACATTACTATTTTCATGTGCGTTTGTAACTTCTACCTGTGATTCAATCGTTCATCTCCACCTGAAAATGGACACAGGATTTCTCAAGAATAAACCTCCTGAGCAGCGGCTACTATTAAGGTAGGTGTATTTTCTGTGATCTCACACGGAATATGCGATTTTTCGTCATTAATATAAACATGTAATTAGTCCCTTAATCTAATCGAAGTTATATTATGGTGCTCTTATAACTGTCTATATCAGTAGCACCCCGAGGGTGTGGTTACACTCACAAATTTGTTATGAACAACCAAACAAAAGCAATCTTGAGATTTCCACAATATGTTTACCTCTGAAATCTTTACTGTTTATGGTAAACCTAAGAGTAAACCATACAAATGTTTACAGAAAAATCGTACTTCAACGAATGAACAGAGTACACTCTTGGATAGTTCCTATTGTTTGATTCTGAAAATGTTTCCAGTCCAATAGTCCCGTCGGATTATTGTGTTTGAAGTTGCCTGCGGCCTCAAACATGTTATTACAGGAAATAAACTCTATTTCACTCTGAAGGCACAGCAGCGATTTTGTTTATGGTTAGCCTACGACGGAAATAGAAAATACTTTCCTAATGTAGATTTTAACTTAATGTGGATTTTTAAGATGGATCAATATTTGAACAAAGTTTTCTCATGAATTATATGAATCAGATTTACGGTTACTTCAAATATATATTGAAGATTTTCATTCATAAACAAACCCACTTCCGTTTTTAAACAATGTTTGAATAAATCTGCAATATCGAATTATGTCACCAAGCCAACAGAGCTACAGGTTGAACTGTAGTTTAGGTTAGTTATTCTAATAGATCAACCTAATAGAGGGTAAGTTGAGATCAATCGAGCGCATTAGATCAACCTAATAGAGGGTAAGTTGAGATCAATCGAGCGCATTAGATCAACCTAATAGAGGGTAAGTTGAGATCAATCGAGCGCATTAGATCAACCTAATAGAGGGTAAGTTGAGATCAATCGAGCGCATTAGATCAACCTAATAGAGGGTAAGTTGAGATCAATCGAGCGCATTAGATCAACCTAATAGAGGGTAAGTTGAGATCAATCGAGCGCATTAGATCAACCTAATAGAGGGTAAGTTGAGATCAATCGAGCGCATTAGATCAACCTAATAGAGGGTAAGTTGAGATCAATCGAGCGCATTAGATCAACCTAATAGAGGGTAAGTTGAGATCAATCGAGCGCATTAGATCAACCTAATAGAGGGTAAGTTGAGATCAATCGAGCGCATTAGATCAACCTAATAGAGGGTAAGTTGAGATCAATCGAGCGCATTTTAAATATCGAAACAAAGTCCGGACAAGACGTTGAGCTCTTGCCTTCGTGAGATAATTTTTCTTTAAATCTTCGCGTCTTCGTTCAATTCTTCCTGTTTTCTTGCGTGAGATTCTCTACTTGAGTGCATATCTCATACATGGGATCCCCATTTACTATCTGTTCTTCACTCGATCACGCTACAAACACAATTCCTAATCTCCATTTATAAACTGATGGCAAAGAAACCAGTTGCGTCTTTGTCAATTTGCCAGCATTTCCTGTTCGTAACTCCAAGGTTCAATAACGGTAGAGAATTAGTACACAAATTATAATTAAGTGAAATCTTAATTGATTTTACATCGCTGCGTATCTATACTTGCTCAAAATTTGATTTCTGGAATTCTCTGAGACACTCGGTTTTTACTGTTAAAATATCGTAAGAAACGTTCAAATTAAGATAAATTCTTCGCGCAGAGAGTGTCGCTTGTTTCCAAGTTCTGAACTAATCATAAACGAATCTCCTTTCGCTCTGTACACTTGGAAACTAAACGGGTATTCTTTTTCGACAGTGAACCCTATTATTTTCTAAGTCATTCAATTTGCGAGTTTTTTCACAGTATTGTTTGGAACAAGGCGTCTGCATGAATTGAGTACTTAAATTTTTTAGGTTGCCTTAATATATTTGGATTTTTTGGTCGGATTTCTGTGAATGAACCTTATGATAGAGAAACTTATTTCCTTGGCATTTCAGCACAGCAACTAATTTTCTGTTTCTTTCCTCACCGAAACCGTTCAACTTTGAACCTTTATCAGTTTTTAAACACGTTTTTCCACATAACTTTCCAATTGTCAACTCCCTGAAGCATTCACGGCGTACACAAGCAATCAATATTCTTGTTATAAGCGTTGAGGCTCTGGTGGAAATGAGGCTCAAATCAAATCTTGTTATAAGAAATATTATATTTTCTAGAAAGGATAAAATGATCAAAATACATTTTGAAATAATAATTTTACTGTTTAATTGATGGAGCTTAAAACATGATTATTCCTCCTGCTAATAGTGATCAGGTGACTGATAGTGCTGGTATAGTGTGTGATCAGTGCTGTCACGAGCGTTTGCATGAATGGCGATTTACGCAGGCGTGTAGCAGAATTTGTGAGAGTGGGAGGGGAGGGATAGGTTGAAACTTGACTCTTCAGACAGACGATCCCTCTTGCTGACCCTCCCTCCCCTGGCAGCCCCTGAATTCACCCACACTGCCCAACATGTATTTACAGTGGCCAAAGGCAATTCGATTATGGTTAGTCTGTTTCCGGGAAAACGGATTAGACTTTCCTCACGTTGAATTTAACTTCAAATAGAAATTTCTTACAGTACTATATGTGGACAAAGCTTCTTAATATGTAATATTAATTAAATTACCGATGACTTCAAATCTCTACCGTAAAATGAACATTGTAGATTTTACTTAGTTTTCAATCATAAACGATTTTTTCGCTACTTAACAGTAGCGAAAGAAAATTAGTTTATGATTAAAAATAAAGAGAATTTTTAAATGTTCATTTGCTGCTTCACATTTGAACTTATTGGAAATTTAATTGATATTATCCATAAGGAAGGGTTGGGCATATACAATAGCATAAGAAATTCCATATGAAGATGAATTTCACGTAGGAAAAGTCTATTTTGTTTGTTCGGTTATAGACATCATAAACGAATCTTCTTTCGCTACTGTATGCATGAGAAGTGCTGACATTTTTGTCAGTGTACTCATCAATCACGGGTTCGTAACCTCGTTAGATAGTGAATTATTAAATGTCAAGTGTTGCCAAACATTTTTATAGGGCTGCATCCTCCTTTTAACAGTAGTCAAGTTGTCTGCTTGGGCAGAAGAGATATAAATGCATGAAAACTTTCATTCTGTTTCTTTCTTGTGAAATGCTTCATACCGTACATGAACAAAATATTCGATAGTTATTCAATCCCATTCAACTGTATGGCTGACTATTTACTGTCATAACTGCTGACTTTTCACTGTCATAACGGCTGACTATTTACTGTCATAACGGCTGACAATTTACTGTCATAACCGCTGACTACTTACTGTCATAACGGCCGACTATTTACTGTCATAACGGCTGACTATTTACTGTCATAACGGCTGACTATTTACTGTCATAACGGCTGACTATTTACTGTCATAACTGCTGACTATTTACTGTCATAACGGCTGACTATTTACTGTCATAGCGGCTGACTATTTACTGTCATAACGGCTGACTATTTACTGTCATAGCGGCTGACTATTTACTGTCATAACGATTGACTATTTAGTGCCCTCACTCTCGATATGCCTACAACTACAATTAACGAAAATAGTTCCGTTAATTGCCAAATGCGCTGTTGTATTCAAGAGATTGCTACTGATGCGTCTGGACTTGTTAGGCGAACCTTCACTCGAGCGCTACATTTGTCCCTATGAAGACCATATCGACGGGCGTATAGGGAGAATTCCCTAATAAAATTACTCCCGTCCCGGGCGTGTTTCTCTTGCTTTAATTGAAACCTATCTAGTCTAACCGAATTTTAAATAAGCAAATTTAGCCTGGCCTGAACAGGCTGGCTTCCAATAAATGGATCGCTAGTCGATGGGTAAAAAATGCAAGGAGTGCCTATTAACCGAACATTTAAACAGCTGTAAGAAAGCCACGTGGCTGTAAATCGCTGCAAGTCGCTGTTAGCGTAAAAAAGTTAGCGCTTACTCGAGCGAGCGGTGGAGTATGCAAAGTCGTATGCTATTTGTTAGCCTTTATCTATGGTAGCTGAAATATTTATGGATATTAAGGAGCTTTTTTGAGCAACCGGCGTCAAATAAAAATAATGGACACAGTGACCAAGACGTTCACTAAAATTTGTCTGCATCCTAATATTTTTTTTTATATGTGTAGCTTATATAAGCTATGAAAATCTAGAGGAATTTCAGGTCTAATCGTGACGTCATCAACTTTGACGTCAAGACGTCATATACAGTGACGTCCTGACGGTGAAAAGTACTAATTTCTCCTGAGTACTTTTCACCGGACATGACTGGGTAAAAGAAGTCAAACTCTTTATTTGTGGTCAATAATTATTCTCAACTATTCTAGTAACTCTTTTTGAATTCATCTTGCTGTCCGGTGACTCCGTGTTGTTAACCTACTATCCGGTGACTCCGTATTGTTAACCTCCTGTCCAGAGACTCCGTATTGTTAACCTCCTGTTCGGTGACTCTGCATTGTTAACCTACTGTCCGGTGACTCTGTATTGTTAACCTACTGTCCGGTGACTCTGTACTGTTAACCTACTGTCCGGTGACTCCGTATTGTTAACCTACTGTCCGGTGGCTCTGTTCTGTTAACCTACTGTCCGGTGACTCCGTATTGTTAACCTTATGTCCGAAGACTCCGAATTGTTAACCTACTGTCCGGTGACTCCGTAAAGTTAACCTACTGTCCGGTGACTCTGTATTGTTAACCTACTGTCCGGTGACTCTGTATTGTTAACCTACTGTCCGGTGACTCTGTACTGTTAACCTACTGTCCGGTGACTCCGTATTGTTAACCTACTGTCCGGTGGCTCTGTTCTGTTAACCTACTGTCCGGTGACTCCGTATTGTTAACCTTATGTCCGAAGACTCCGAATTGTTAACCTACTGTCCGGTGACTCCGTAAAGTTAACCTACTGTCCGGTGACTCTGTATTGTTAACCTACTGTCCGGTGACTCTGTATTGTTAACCTACTGTCCGGTGACTCTGTA
>SDVV010004798.1:0-19841 GCA_016164225.1 Gammarus roeselii
GGTTGCACGGGGGATTTAGGAACGCTCGTCGGGCTGCCGCGAGTGCGTTGCAATCCATCAGTAAGTGTTTCACGCTGATAGCCACTTGGTGGCAACAAGGGCAAGGTGGCGCGTTTGGTCCTATGTCGACATCCATCAGGTGGTTGTGAGTTATCCACGTGTGTCCCGTGCACAAGCGGTTGATGAATACTTGGTCTTTTCTGTTGGTGAACTTTGTTTCACATTCTTCGACTGAGGGTTTGACTGACAGCATTTTTTGTCCACTCTGCTGCCACATTTTATCCCATCGGGATGTTATATGGGAGATGATGATAGGGAACCAGTCCCGGTAATGTATTGCAAAATATTGTTCTTGGTGAGTAGATGCCAGTTTAGCAAGCGAGTCCGAAAGTTCGTTTCCTCTAATTCCCGCGTGCCCGGGGATCCAGCAGAATTCCACTGCCTGACCCGTCTCGGTCATCACAAAGAGATCGTGCTGCATTTTACGTAGAACTGTATGTTCATAGTGCAGTGTTTTAAGCTGGGTGAGGACACTCAGACTGTCTGAGAATACGACGTATTTGGGGAAGCGATGTGTTTTTGTAATAGAGATGGCTAGTTCGAGTGCGTGAAGCTACGCAGAGAACACGGAGGCCTCTCGTGGGAGGGTGGCCGAGAGTGGGTTGTCCCCGGACACAGCGGCGGCTCCCACTCCGTCCGCGATTTTGAAGAAAGAGCCGCAACACCACCACCACAGTGGACGGTTTTTGAAAGGGGGTAAGGGCGCGTCAGAGGGATGAGTAACAATGCCGTGACCACCCCAACTCACATCCCTCTTAAAATTAAGGTTATATTTAACGCCCAATCAATATTCTGTTGACGCATATAATTCAAAAAGTTGCCTAAACCTTTGGCGGGTGCTCCCTTTTATACAGTTATTGTAGGCACCATCGAATGTGCCATGCTCTTTAGCCTTCAACAGACGGCGTCAGAACACTATCTTTTTAGATTCCCCCCTTAAAAATTACACGTTAGTCACTGGCACCTTCTTCCATCGCTCCCTCCAGACGGCGTCAAGTTTCTGACAGCTCAGAAGGGCGCCCCCGAGGCCCAGAGTTCCTCCTCCTCCAGGCAGAGTCTCACCCTCGAGCTGAGGGAGCTGAAGCCGAGAGACTTTGGCCACTACACCTGCATTGTCGAGAACCCCCAGGGACGCGCAGATGCCACCATCAGACTCTACGGTACTGTAGCAGTTTTCTCAATCCTCACTTTTAAGAATACATACATTGATTGAATAAATTAAATTCAACTGAGTTAGAGATAAAACTAGTTGATCAAAAATATTACCGTTCTTTAACCATGATAAAGGCCCTAAACTAAATCAATGATTGGTTTTCCTTTGGCAGAGATCAGGGGGCGTGTCATCAAAGGACCACCTATCGCCCTAACGCCGAAGAACAAAGGTTATGTATTATTCAAAACTGATGGCAGTCCACGCTACTGTCAGAGATAGGGTACCAAAGCGTTGACGTCACACGGCAAATTGCCAAGTGTCGAAACACGTATTTTTTTCTGACAAAGCCCTATAGTCATTCATTTGGATAGGAGGTAAAAATAAAATTTAACCTCTTTGACTTTTTAGATGAAGATGCAAGTTTTAATATTTCCAAGCAAGTAATTTATCGGATAGAAACTATCACTAAAACCTTAATGCGTTTCAAAATCTGGTGATCATGAAAAATAAGAGAGTTTTGGGATATCGACTTCGCTGAGAACGCAGTTCGCCGCTTAGGGATGTACACCATGCCGTCTGCCCAAAACGCAAAGAGCACTAACACCACCCTATCACCATCTCCATCAGGGATCAGACAATATGCCTACATGATTCCTGGTCACTACCACCAGGACTGTCGTACAACTGCAACACCTCCATAACAGAAAAATGTCTTTACGCCCTCTTCAATAATACTCTTTTATAAAATCAACCCATTTTTGAGAAACAACAGGTGAAGTGGGTTCCCTATGATATGAGCATGTATTAAAGTCCAATAAAAAACACTGTAACAAGGCTACTTATCAATAGCCTCTACCCTCATTAATGGGTTTTGCCACGAGTCAATTTGAACAAATTTACACAACGTAAGGCTGCAGATGTAGTACTGATCAAGACCCCAACGTGTGGAGCCGTTGGGGGTCTTGAGCTTGCACTATCCATAGAGATGACTCCATATAAGCAGCACCTACTAAGCTGGGTCGCCACAATAACTAAATTTAACACAGTCATCTGACGAAGGGCCATAGAAGATTGCGACAAAGCGTTTACGATCTGTCAACTAAACTCTCGAGCTTGCGATCCCATCTACGATAAATTGTCTATTGTGATAAGCCATTCAACGTAATCTCCGGGATATGCGGAGGCCTCTATTGAAAGAAATGATGCATTATTGGGGAAAATGTTATCGAATAATTTTACCGAAAAAGTACGGGTTTATTGCGGGAATTGCGTGTGTTGGAGGCCTTCACATATCCCGACTTGTAGGATTGACGTACATTAGCACCCTGTGTGGACACACGGGAGCCTCATCTGCAATAAATATTACAAAATACTGGAAACTGTATTCAAATATATTCACTGAAAATTTGGATATTTCCAATTGAGCTGCGTGCGAGGTGCGGAAAATATTGTATTGTTTAATTTCACTTCATTTCTGCCATAGGAGGCCTCCGCACGTACAAGCAGGGTGGTGCACCGACTCTTTTCTCCGAGAGGGGATCCCTGAAGCCTAAGAATTGTTCTCTCACTTACATGTTTCTCCTGGTAGCGAGCAGCTCCATTTCCGCTATTGAATTTAGCTACAATTTCAATCATACAGCTTTATTTTTGCCAGAAAAGGCACTACGAACGCCCTTCCAAATTCTTTATTAGTTTTCAGCGTAGCCAAATGAATGTATATCGTTAGACGTCGTGGTCTGCGAAGTTTATTTCCCGGTCGCGTTGAATATGCGTGTGTATAACACGATAAAAAATCCCGTTACTCACCTTTGGTAGACACAACAATAACAACAATGTTGAACATCATCCCCGCCCACTCAACGTCATCCTCGCCAGAAACCGCACGGCTTCGGCAAACATATTTTGCAGTATTTTCCAATATTATGTATTCTTTTATCCAAAGGAGGGCCCGCGTTCCACCGCAGGGTAATGATCTGCATCATCTCTTTCAGCACAGAGTTTTCCACCTATGAATGTTCTTCGCCCAATTCCAACAAGCACGGCTTGACATGCTTTTATTATTGAAAAAATGTTGGGTGCCCACATTTTATGAATTTCGGTTAAGACAACGTATAAAAATGTATTGTGCTGGCCTACTTATCTTAGTTGGGGAGCGTGAGTTAATGACTTTCTATTGGTAGAGTTTAAGACACTCTTTGACAAACTCCGCAGCCCACGCCGGTGGTCAACGTACTTTATCTGCAGTGTTCATCTTTTAAATGTGATCAAATTAAATTATTATTGTGGCTACCTACCTTCTGTGGGGACCATAAACTGTAGACGGTGGTGCCTTAGCCAATGGACTAACTGCTTATAATGATTGTAGTAAAATTAATATTGAAAATAACAGTAATAATAACAACACTACTAATATTAGTAGTAATAATGATGAGAAGCATTATTGAAGCACCTGATGGTACATGTAGAAGGTATACACAACAACAAATATAGACATCAAGATTAACTCGTACCCACTTAACGTCATTTCGCATGATTATACCAATCTTAAACCAGTCGCTGGTCGGAATTTGGCAGCGGCAGCTCGGGTTGTATGCACCGATTCCTCTGAATGAGTATGGTGTCCAGGATACACTAACGAAACTCAGGCCACACACACCCTGTCTTGTTAGTGAACCTTAGGTTCACCCATATATATTTTAAATAGAGAGCCTAAGAAATTATAAACAGGATGAATGATAATGATCTAATACATAGGGCAGCCTTCGTAGGCAGCTTGTTAGACAATTTATTACTTTGCTAGCTTCACATATTCCCCTTGCTGTTAGCCAGGGGGCGCCCTAATTTTGTTGGTGGAGGGTCTATAGCCTAAATGCATTCTTACGAAACATGAGCCATCACATAAAACTACGTAGTCATTTTTCAACAGATTTGATGGCAAAGGAGAGGGAGTGCATGGCACCGTGGCCATCGGTGCACCAGTTGTTTACTGGTAAAAAAAAACTTGTTTCTGCAGTTTGCCTGCTCACGTGCGGTAACCCTTTCGATGGGAGAGCATCCGTTTGAATCTTGCCTGATATCAATCAAGTATCAAGTTGTTTTTCTTGTCGGCTTTGAAGACACTATTCGATTTTATGACGTATCACAAAGCGTAATATTTGGCACCAGATACATCAGCACGAGTGACTGCGCGGAGGTTGCCATAGGTTATAATAGAATTAGCAGCAGTTGATAATTTATCTGGCGCACCTGTCTCGTTAGTATACTCTGCGCCCTGCAGCCCACTGTCGAGTGTTCGCGTTTGAATTTACTTATAGTTGTGGATTTCCAACTTATGATTTGCTATTTTAGTGGTAGCTGACTTCCTCCGTAAAGTACATAGTGTTGTGGACAACAATCTTATGATTTGCTGCTTGCCTGATAGTTTTGTGGAGGCTAATGGGAATGCTTGTATTTTTTATGTCCAGGTTGGAATCGGATGAATCACCCAATCACAGGTCAACCCAACGAGAAGAACAGTTTAACAGAATTCTCAAATGTTACCACACACCGCCAACCGCACGCGACATCGGAGGGGGTCATCGTACCTCTCTCACCCGGTACGGGTCGTCGGTCGTACTCAGGGTCACGAGTTCGTGACCCCGACGACGACGTAAACTGCACCACACCAAGCCAGGACTCCTCCTACTTCGAAGTGTTACTTCAGTACGGTAACATCGGATTGAGGAAGGACCCTGCACCCTTTATTTTGTTGTCGTGCATTGGAGTGGCTTCTCTGACTGTACGGTAAAATTGGATGAAATATCACTTCCCGAAACCACAAAGAGTTCAATAGCTTTTACAGCGCTCAACTGGTACCGAATCCTATGGTTTAATGCGACAGGTTGTGCTGACAAAACGATAGCAACGACTTGATGTTGTCATGAACGTTAGCTGTGGAATGCTTTCTTGAAGTCAATGTGGCAGGAGTTTTCAGCGTGTCTTTAGTTCCGCTCATCGTTATTGGTATACTCACGCTTTCTCTCCCGTGTTTTCTTCCCCTAGTTGCAGCAATAAACAAAGGTGTATTGTTCCCGTAGCGTGACTACAAATTTCAAGAGCATTTTCTTAAAGAAATTCTAATTCTAGTGGTTCCAGTAGTTGTTATGAATAACACCGTTTAATATTTATTCGTCATGTGTTAGTCCCTTGAAAAGGCTTTAATAATGTTATAATGAATTACCAAAAAAATGTCGATTGCTTTTTTCTTTGATGATTGCTTCATGAAACCCTAAATTGTAGTTTTAACATGTTTTTCAGAATCGTAAAAGAACTTCACGTCATCGAATATTTCATCATTTCATTTTTTGTAGGTAACAATGTGGGTTGTTGACGATAATTGAATGGATTAAAGTAAAATCAAAATTGAATTTATTGGTTATAATAAAAATTCAGGTATACAAATATATGTATGTAAGTCATTCCGTACCGTAGAACAATAAGCGAAAGGATAATCTTGTTATGATAAAATATATCTGTAGAAATACAACGACTGACATATAACAACGTAGATATATATATACACGTATACAATCTTAACTCAGTATGTTATGTCGATTCATTACCCTACGTTTGGACTTGTCAACAAAGTGATCAAGAGAGCGAGCGACTCACGGCTGGTCTAAACGGATACAATTGCCGGTGTTGGGAGATTAGATTAGAGTGACGAGGCTTTCCAGTGCACTGGAGTCAATGCTGCCGATGGTGGGAGATTAGAGTGACGAGGCTTTCCAGTGCACTGGAATCAATGCTGCCGGTGGTGGGAGATTAGAGTGACGAAGCTTTCCAGAGTCAATGCTGCCGGTGGTGAGAGATTAGAGTGACGAGGCTTTCCAGTGCACTGGAGTCAATGCTGCCGGTGGAGGGAGATTAGAGTGACGAAGCTTTCCAGTGCACTGGAGTCAATGCTGCCGATGGTGAGAGATTAGAGTGACGAGGCTTTCCAGTGCAGTGGAGTCAATGCTGCCGGTGGAGGGAGATTAGAGTGACGAAGCTTTCCAGTGCACTGGAGTCAATGCTGCCGATGGTGGGAGATTAGAGTGACGAGGCTTTCCAGTGCACTGGAATCAATGCTGCCGATGGTGGGAGATTAGAGTGGCGAGGCTTTCCAGTGCACTGGAATCAATGCTGCCGGTGTTGGGAGATTAGAGTGACGAGGCTTTCCAGTACACTGGAGTCAATGCTGCCGGTGATGGGAGATTAGAGTGACGAGGCTTTCCAGTGCACTGGAGTCAATGCTGCCGGTGGTGGAAGATTAGAGTGACGAAGCTTCCCAGTGCACTGGAGTCGATGCACCCGGCATCGGACGCACGAACCGTTGTGATAGCCGTAGAGGAAGAGTGTCGAATAAGTGGATACTCAACAACTGGGTACCCAACGGTTGAGTACGCCACCTCCGATACCATTCAACAGATTGCCTAACTTCACTTTAGGGTAACTAACCTCAAGGTGCCAAATCTTACGGTATTAACCTCAAGGTGCCCAAAGTTAATCTTACTCAATCTCAAGACACTCAAATTAAAGGTAGTTCAATTGAGAGGGCTGAATTCCGAGGTAATCAAGATCACGTGGCGCTGCGCCATAGTAATACAACCTCGTTAAAAAAAACAGCTCGTGATCTGGTATTTTGGCTGATTTTAGAAAATGTAAGGTGTATGCATTCGAACAATGATAACACAATAAAGCTAATGCGCACACGGATGAATAAGGGAATTTATCCCGATACAGTTCGAGGTAAATGGAAGGGAAGGTTTCATTTAGGCAATGTTTGGTTAAAATTGATCCCAAATATCATTAAGAAGATGAACCCAAAAACGATTCAACAATAACTACACAATTATTAATACATATGCACTTATATAAATGACGTAGATATATTTCGTACGTACGTCATACGCGTAAGCTGGTTGTAAAAGGGTTACTTGTATGTTTAAAATTTGAAGTGACAAAAACGGTAACAGAAATCATAGCATTTGCATTTAAAATACCACAAATTGGGCATTAACTGTTTATCTAGTGAAGAATACATTACCACTTATTACAAGATCACAACACATCTCATTAAGAAACTGTTTACGACTGAAAGACAAATAGTTAACAACTTTAAATGCTTCTTCAAAGATTGAAAAATATTTACTGACGTGTTCAGCAGTGAATCAGAATAGCCATGACAAACAATAGTAGGTTTCCGACCTCGAGATTATTGCACTCACATATTACCTGCTGAATAGAACATGCAGAAGCTTATATATATTTTTAACGACTCCACAGACGAAATTCCGGTTCATATTATCACTTCGATGACAAGCAGAGAATTTAGTAGAGGCCAGACGGGGTGTCCAGAATATGGTGTGCCACCAGCCCTGGTGACGAGGGATTCAGGGTACCGGCAGGAGTAGCCCCATAGTCGGGGGTTGGGATAGCAGGATCTACATCCAAGGTATTCCACCTGTTGTCTCCAGGCCAGTTGGGGACTCCAGCCGCTGGGAAGTCGTGTACTCCAAATTCTGCAGTGTCGCCCAGGAACTCTGTCTTCCGCTTGGACGTTGGTCTATTGAGCATGAAGTTGGACCCGTAGTCGCTCTCGATGAAACCAGGGGACGGATTCATGAAGCCATTGAATGCAATTAAGTCGCTCTTGCTGAAACGCTTCTGGAGAGGCTTGCTTTTACCCGACTTATGCCCTCCAGGATTTCTATTCTTGTTGTTGTTCTTATCGAACTTTGCCAGGAATCTATTGTCATCATAGGTGGAGGAGGATCGGCCCGTTCCGCGCTTCTTACCGTTACGAGATCTGTTACGCGGCTGCTGCTGTTGCTGCTGCTGCTGCAGGGCTTCAGGTTGATGTCTCCGAAGGTCCTCCTCCAACCATTGATCAAGCCGATCTTCGACACTCCGGCACTGACGACGATTCAACGCAGCTGTCAGAAGCTCGTTCACTTCATTGTTTATGAGAACATCTTGAGGTGCGTATCGTGTAAATGTCCTTCCATTGATGTACAGCTCGTGCTGTTGACTATCTAGCGCAGCAGTATCGATAAGCAAGTCCGTAGATCCACGTCTCCGAACCACGTAGGACTTGGAGCCCTCGGTATCGACGCTGCTGTCACCGGCTTGGAAGCTCTCACTGCGTTTCAAGCCACGTCGACGACTACTACGAGAACGTTCTCCAGTGTCAGTTTGTTCAACAAATGTGTCTCTTCTCCGCAAACCCTTTTCAGGTTGTATATAACCGAAAGATCTTGTCGATTCGGTCTCGATGGTTCGAGGACTAGGCGGACAATGATCACGACGGTTGAGCGTCTCAGTATCACTGGTCTCTGTGGGAGAGTCAAACTCGAAAAGCATGATAGGATCGTAGGAAGACTGCGATGTACTCGAACGGACTTTAGGTGGCATCCGAGGTTGCCGGCTGGGTACAATCTCTAGTTCATCAGAATTCCGACCATCGGGGCTTGCTCGATCATCAATGTTGTGTTTCTGGCCGTTGTTCTCCTTCACCGTATCCAGCGACTCCAAACTCAGAGAACTCTCAGCACTTCTAATGTTAAGGTCTCCATTGACGTTATCGCTACCATTCAATTCTTTACTATTGGCGTATAGTTTGGTTTTCCTTACTTGCTTATCAATTTCAGCTGTTAACCTTTCTGACTCAGCTATTACCATATTCTCATAGTGTTTAACCGACTCGCGGACATTGGATGCCTCAGTTACGCTATCTATCAACTCACTCTTGTTCGATTGACGACTGTTCATATTATTCTTCAATTGGATATAATTATCCAAAAGTGCCGCTGATTTTGGCGAAACAACCATATGATTGAGATTAATATTTCCATTGATATTATCAGTAGCACCTTTTGAAGCATTAGTATTTTGCTTAGCGTTTGACCTGTACGTGTTCCTGTTTGCACTACTTGTCTGACTTGAGGTTCCACTCGAAGACCCTCTACTCACCAGCTCGATCATGTCATTTCCGAGCGTGATGGCTTCGTACACCACCATGTCTCTTTCATAGTCTCCTTCTTCGCTAGTCTGGCAGTCGCTGCCCTGACTTACACTGCGCTGGTCTGACGCTAGTCTCCGCGGAACATTCTGGTAATCAGGGTCAGTATTTGACATTTCAGAACTGTTGCGAAGACGTTGTGATTCCATCGAGCGTGTTGAATCTACGCCATTTTGGTATCGAGAAGAGGTCTTGGAGGTTACGCCATTTTGATAAGTTGGATCAGAAGTTGGAGGCGGAGGTGTGTGGTGGTCGTCGTTCGAGTAGCAGACATCTCTCTGTACGCCTCCACCACATGAGGCGGCAGAAGAGGAGGAAGACAGAGAAGAAGTAGA
Source organism: Gammarus roeselii (assembly GCA_016164225.1). Classification (NCBI taxonomy): domain Eukaryota; kingdom Metazoa; phylum Arthropoda; class Malacostraca; order Amphipoda; family Gammaridae; genus Gammarus; species Gammarus roeselii. The sequence goes on from SDVV010004798.1 coordinate 9,590, forward strand.
AGAAGACAACTGACTACTTCCGCTGCTACTGTTTTGATGATGACTTTCGTTGTCGACAGATGGAGCCTGAGGAGCTCTCCTCTTCAGTGAAGAGGCGACCTTATGCTTGGGACTTTTAGATCGACGACTCCCGCTCTCTCCTTTACGGCCCCCGGAGGAATTATCGCTATCACTAAATTTTTGATGAACTCCCGGAATGGTCTCCAGTTGACGCTGAGCTAACATTGGGGGCGTGTATCGGTTGAGTGTGGTGTCGTCAGAACCAATGTCATCCATTCGGAGGTCCATTGGGTTGACGTAACACGGAGCGATGACCGCAGAGTCCATCTGGTCCTGAATGATTTGTTGACAATTGTAATCCTCAATGCCGTCGTGTGCCGGACTCAGTGAAGTTGACCGAGGCATGGGTTCGGGCGTCCCGGCGGCTGCGAGTTCTTTAAGGAGTCCGCGTCCGCTTGCGTAAGTGAATGTGTCACTGCTGACATGAGCAGAAGATTGTCGGGGGAGGACATCAGGTGTTGTGGTGCGGTGTTCCTTGTGGCTAACCTTCTCGAGAGGGGTTTCTGTATTGTAACTCCTGTTGGAAGAGGACCTAGAAGGGCGCCTAAGAACAGTCCCTCTTCTGACGGGACCTAGGGAGGACACGTCCGAATCGGACAACGAGGGAGTTGGGGACGGGGCTGAAGGGAGGCCGTTGCTCTCGAGGCGACGCTGGAGAGCCAAGAACTGTTCCTGTACCTCTCCACCAACAGCCTTCAGCAGCACGTTCTCCTCCAGAAGTTTCTGAAAAAAAGTACGTGCTTGACACGAGGAACTCATTGATGCCACACAATTTTTATGGACCTCAAAATATAGGTTTCATTTGAACACACGTTACATACAATTAGAATCCATTAAATAAAAAATAGATGTACGTGAAATCATGCCATGCATAAAAAATTGAAGAAATAAACAATTACAAACGTTCAAATTGAAATTATCTTGTTGTATGTTGCCTTGGTCAAGCTGAAAAATATTTTTTTCTGTTATATTCTGAAATCAAAGTTCATGCAGCAGCCACCTTCTCCTTAGTACCATTTTTGTGTGTAGATACTTGTATCAAATTAGTCACACGGCCTGCTCACCATGTTGGCCTCCCTGAGGTTGGAGAGTTCCTGCGAAAGCGTCCTGTTGGCGGTGTGCAGGCTGTCCAGCTGGAGGCCTAGCTCCGTCACGTCCACGTAAGCCCCAGCCCAACGCTCCAACTCAGCCTGGATGGCGCTGAATGGGGCTCCCTCGACGCCATTGCGCTCTGCAGTCTAAACACGCGGGGTTTAAGATTCAATAACCTTCCGGATTTACAAATTTAATGTCACGACAGGATTGAGTGCCTGACTAGTCTTTGCAATGCCTAAATCAACAAATATATTAATAAAATGTCCTTCAACACTGTGGATGAGGTTATATAAAAATAATGCTATTTCTGCACTCCTTACCATTCTTACTATTTAGAAGACCGCATATATGAAATCAAGAGCCACATGAAAAATAGAACGGCTAATCCTATCAACTTTTAGCTTCCACCACATCCTTAAAACAAGTTCTGATCTATGAATCGAGAAACTAAATACAAGAGATCGCCTCAGCTAGTAGTAGGTGAATAATTATCTATGCGTAGTAAGTTACGCAATCAGCTGCCACCCACCTTCTTCACTGCCGCAGGGTCAAAGCCTGCCTCCAGCAACTCCTCCTGAAGGTGGATGCGCTGACGCAGGCTCTCAGCCGATGACGAGAGGGCGTTCAGGAGGCGAAGGCTCCACACCGCGAAGCTGGGGAGTAGGGGCAGTTACACTAAATTATATGTTGGATTAGGAAAGCTTACAAGACGTTGCTGATGTTGTTGCTTGGCCCCGGTTCCCATCTGCGGCGGTGGAGTCCACACAAGGCACAAACCCCTGATACCCACCGACCTAGGGGCGAGATAGTGAGTGATATTGCTGATATCTGTAGTGATTTTGTAGGTTGTGTGGCAGTTACTACATTACCATTCGTGTGGTATTCTGTTACTATGGAATCAACAGCATTATTTCTGGCAGCAGTATTTTTATGCCCCTCAGCCACATTGCATTACACCATCAAGACGCGCGTACGATTGACCTCATAAAGGACAAGGATTAGTGATTGTTCGTTTTCTCCTGAGATAAATGCACTGTATATGAAGTGACTCAGGTGTACCGGAATTGTTTTTGGGCCAGAGGCCGGACCACCGCATTGGTTTCGCAAACGACAACACCGCAGAGACGACGTACACAGCGACATCACCACCAGCGAAGAGACGGAACAGGGGTGGTTGAGGCCCTTTTGCTGAGCCAGGGCCCCAGACGCCGCTGCCGCTGGCAGACCTCCTCGATGGAGAGAGCCCGCCTGACTCATCTAGGCTTGCTCGTGGGAGGTCCAATACCGCAAACTGCGGTACCAAGGCAATTCCTTACACTCACAAGAACACTGCGTGTAAATCGTTCAATAGAAAACATGGCATTCCAATAGTCACAAAACTTTGCGATTATGAGGGGTTAAATATCAAGTCTGCATGCTTTGCATTGACAGAATAAAAAGAAAGAATCCGACACAAGTTGTGTGGTTTTGAACGGTTTCCCTTATAGGGAAGAATTCATTTCGGTTCCTCTACATAGCTCCACCGGAGCAATGTGTGGGCTAATACCTGACCTTAGAAGAGTGTGGGTGATATCTTACCTGGGCGTGGGGTGCGACTGCAGCATGGACACAAGGAACTTGCAGCGGACGCTCTCAGCAAAACGCAGCCTCAGAGTGGCGAAGGCGTCCAGGACCTGGCGGTGGCCGGCGGGAGAACTCTCGCAGACACGAGTCAGAAGCTGGGGCAAATGGAAGCTGGTGAGCAAATTCTATAGCTTGTGGGACGATAGGTCTGATACGGGTCATGTTATATTAAATGAAAATGCACAGGTTCCAATAACACACATATATTTTTTAGTGCGTCGAATGTTACAGTAGCAATGAAAACCGTGGTTGTCCTAGGGGTACGGTAGCGCCTAAAGCTCCAGCGCAAAATGTCTCCAGCAAGAAGAGATCTTAACTTGCCGTCATCCACAGCCACATGAAATCGCGGGGGTCTATAAGGTCCGGATCTGTCTGAGGGAAACATGAAAAAGACAGCCACATGAAATCGCGGGGGTCTATAAGGTCCGGATCTGTCTGAGGGAAACATGAAAAAGAGATAGAAGAGGAGATTCCATGCATGAGGCATGAGAAAAGAGAGTTCAGGAAAAAGATTCCTCGACAGAAAGAGCGCAATGCCTTTATCAAACGTATGGTCGGTGGGGCAGCGCAGGAGTAAATGGTCTCCTAATCATTGATTGAATTAGACAAGCTTCTCTGATGGAACCTATAATTTCATTTCCAGCCCTTTTGTCTCTACTTAGCCTAAACCTACCAGACATGGGCAATATAACCACCGGGGTGTCACTCCCTATCTGATCCGGCCACACAGGGTTCTCAAGGGGGTGATACCGAACAGCTGATTAAGACAACGGAAGACTTGAGACCCCAAGTCAAGTGGATGTGAAACTACAAATTAACGACCTCACGCCGTTCTGAGAAATTATTCTTCAAGAGTCAGGTCTCAAAGTTTTACCAACCTTCCCCACCTGCCTTGTCAAAACACTATCGATGGACAACTCTTTTCAAAATTCCAATCGCTTTCACATCTATCACCATTAGTAGCGCAGAAATGCTCCATCAAATTCCTCCCTCCCCTACAGAGTCTTGAAATTTTCCTCAACTTTCCTTTCATACAACCTTGACTATAGCCAATCCTCTTCCCATCACTTCCCCAACTCTTTCCTTAGCAGCAGCAGCAACTAAACGTTCTCACTCTTCCCATCACTTCCCCAACTCTTTCCTTAGCAGCAGCAGCAACTAAACGTTCTCACAAGTGTCGAACCTGAAAACAAATCACAGCGTACCCGGCATCCTCCCCGTTGGCAGTGTACCCATTCGCCTAACTACCGAGAGAGGGCACTTCAACGTTCCCCCACCCGACTTTCTCACCTGCTCCCCTAACCACAACGTTCTCCCATCCTTCCCTCTACCAGACGAGCAGAGCATGAACGCTCACCAACAGTTTTTCTCAACCTTAGAGTCAACTCTTTTTCCCAGGTAGTAGCAGCCTATACCTCACCCACATGCCGCCCTCACCACATCTTCAACCCATCTTCACTGTCCCTCACCTGCAGAGCCACTGTCCTGCTCCTGGCAAGGTCGCTCATGGTGGCCAGCGTGAGCGGGTAGAGGCCATGCTGGTAGTCAGCCAGCTTGAGGGTGGTGTCGGCGCAACGCAGGCAGTAGCGTAGGCAGCACAGGCACGAGTGCTCGTCCAAGAGTGCTCGTCGCAGGGCACTCTGTTGTTCGCGACTGCTCGGGCTGCCTGCAACACAAGCAAAAGGATGAGGCGTGGATGGAAGGGCGTCTTGGTTAGATAATCTCTAATTATTTTGGTAGGAAGAATAGTGGGCTGGCGATCCCTGTTTAAAGGAAACACTATTGAGCGTCATGCTCCCTTTCTCTCCATGGAATCTTTCCTGCTCTTAAACACAAAGTATTTGGAAAAAGATCAAAACTTCAGCATTCCAAAACTCATATGTTTTATGCCCACCACTTACTGTGCAGTGTCATCTGAGCCTACTGTTATGCACCACTTCCTGTGCAACACCGTCTTTACCTGCTGTTCAGCACTGCGTAGCACTTACTGTGCAGCGCAGTCTGTGCCTGTTGTATGGTGCGCAGCAGGTCCAACAGCAGCCACGCACAGTCATGAGGCTCCCGAACGAGCTCCTTCACGAAACTGCAACAAAAGGCGCGTGTTAGGCTAACCAGTCCTGACCAAGTAGTTACCCAAGGTTACTCGATACATCTTCCCTGTCTGCCTGGCGTACGAATGTATTTGACTGATTGAACGCGGTTTAATTGTTATAACTTATTTTTGGTGGCAAGTGAACGCAAAAAACTTTTTCCTCATTTGTATGAACAACAATCGTTTTTGGTAAAGTTCGATAAAAAATAAAAATAAACACAACACTGGACAGGCAAAAAATCGATCAGCATTATCAGCCTACCTGATGTAGGCCACTGAGAGGTCCTCCCGGAGGTTGCGGAGCAGTTCGGGGAGGGAGGAGAACTGTCGGGTGCACATGTCTGGGAGCACGGCCCCTCGACCCCCCACACCACCCACTCCGTTAGCCCCCTTGCCGTCCCGAGCATTGGACACTGGGCGACCCTGCGAGAGAAATAATACACATGTTTGTTATGATCATCCAGTAGATATGGATAGCTATCATTTCGGAGATATAAGACGGAGGTTCATAGTCTTCTAAGTCACTAAGAGCTATCAGTAATCATCCTTAATGACAAGGAGCCTCTTGCGCCTGTCACCAGCAAACATAGTAGCCACCGTATTGGGCTAGAGCAGAACCAAACCCAAATCAAACGGGGTAGTAGCTAACAACAAAACCAAGACAAACAAAAAATGTAAAACTATGAAATGCAAATAAACGTAGGAAACCAGCCGAAGGTAACCCTGCACAACGTTAATGTGAGAGCAACCCAATTTCAGGGTAGTTTGGTAGTAACATCAACTATTTGATGTTGCTTAGTAATGAGTTCCGTGGGTAATAACAAGAATGCATGCGAGATATCTTCTACTTCGTGTCCTATGACCTGAAGATTTCACAGAAGATAAATGTAAAAGCATATGCTCTGTTAATTTGTGATGACGCTGTTATACTTGACCACATTTAATTGTCGGTTTGACGACAAATTTAGTTTGATATTTGTTTTGGAGATGGTCTAGTGACGATGAAAAGCAACGGGCCTATCCCTATGAAAACATCCAGCTAAGGAGGATATGGTTCTTTCTCTATCCCTATACATGTACCTTATTGTCGTATTTGGATATCAACATTCCCGCAGTGAGGTCACATGCATACAGCAGCGTCCTAAGGTCGTTGGAGGACGCTGCTGTACGTGGATACGCGCAAACAGCAGCGTCCTCAAGTTGTTGGAGGACACTGTTGTACGTCGATATGAGCATACAACAGCGTCCTCCGGTTGTTGAATGACACTGCTGTACGTCGATACGCGCATACAACAGCGTCCTCCGGCTGTTGGAGGACACTGATGTACGTGGATACGCGCATACAACAGTGTCCTCCAGTTATTGGAGGCCACCGCTGTACGTCGATTCGCGCATAGAGCAGCGTCCTCCGTTTGTTGAAGGACGCTGCTGTACGTCGACACGCGCATTTAACCGTGTCCTCCGGTAGTTGAAGGACACTGCTGTACGTCGATACGCGCATACAACAGCGTCCTGCGGTTGTTGAAGGACGCTGCTGTACGTCGATACGCGCATACAACAGCATCCTGCGGTTGCTGAAGGACACTGCTGTACGTCAATACGCGCATACAACAGCGTCCTGTGGTTGTTGAAGGACACTGGTGTACGTCAATACGTGCATACAACAGCGTCCTCCGGTTGTTGAAAGACACTTGTGTACGTCGATATGTGCATACAACAGCGTCCTGCGGTTGTTGAAGGACACTGCTGTACGTCGATATGTGCATACAACAGCGTCCTGCGGTTGTTGAAGGACGCTGCTGTACGTCGATACGCGCATAGAGCAGCGTCCTCCGGTTGTAGAAAGACACAGGTGTACGTCGATGCGTGCATACAACAACGTCCTGCGGTTGTTGGAGGACACTGGTGTACGTCAATACGCGCATACAACAGGACATTGCTGTACGTGGATACGCGCATACAACAGCGTCCTGCGGTTGTTGAAAGACGCTGCTGTACGTCGATACGCGCATACAACAGCATCCTGCGGTTGTTGAAAGACGCTGCTGTACGTCAATACGCGCATACAACAGCGTCCTGCGGTTATTGAAAGACGCTGCTGTACGTCGATACGCGCATACAACAGCATCCTGCGGTTGTTGAAAGACGCTGCTGTACGTCGATACGCGCATACAACAGCGTCCTGCGGTTGTTGAAGGACACTGCTGTACGTCTATACGCGCATAGAGCAGCGTCCTCCGGTTGTTGAGAGACACTGGTGTACGTTGATACGTGCATACAACAGCGTCCTGCGGTTGTTGAAAGACACTGCTGTACGTGGATACGCGCATACAAGAGCGTCCTGCGGTTGGTGAAGGACGCTGCTGTACGTCGATACGCGCATACAACAGCGTCCTCCGGTTGTTGAAAGACACTGCTGTACGTGGATACGCGCATCAAGCGCGTATCCACGTACAGCAGTGTACGTGGATACGCGGAGGACGCTGCATAGAGCAGCGTCCTTCGGTTGTTGAAGTACGCTGCTGTACGCCGATACGCGCATGCAACAGCGTCCTGCGGTTGATGGAGGACACTGATGTACATGGATACGCGCATACAGCAGTGTCCTCCAGTTATTAGAGGACGCCGCTGTACGTCGATTCGCGCATAGAGCAGCGTCCTCCGGTTGTTGGAGGAAACTGCTTTTCGTCGATACGCGCATACAACAGCGTCCTGCGGTTGTTGAAGGATGCTGATGTACGTCAATACGCGCATACAACAGCGTCCTCCGGTTGTTGGAGGACACTGATGTACGTGGATACGTGCATACAGCAGTGTCCTCCAGTTTTTGGAGGACACGGTTGTACGTGGATACGCGCATACAGCAGTGTCCTCCAGTTGTTGGAGGACACCGCTCACCACACAAATGTTGGAATCAAAACGCGAAGATAAGGATCTATGTTGTTAATATTATTGTGTGAAACAAACATAGATACAAGCAATCTCAACGCAGGGTGTTCATCAACCTGTGAATGAGTCTAGCACTGACGGAACACATTATCTACTCATCAACCTGTGAATGGGTCCAGCACTGATGGAACACATTACTCATCAACCTGCGAATAGTAGCCTATATATCTGAAACGCGGATTTTGTCTGGTCTACGGGAGTTTGCACATAACATTTCAGCGGCGCGACCGGAACTGGTTTCAGCAGGCGGACGGACGGACGGACAGCTTTCGGATTATTCGTTACGGATGTCGTACGGCTGGCTTACGGGTGGCTTACGGGTGGCTTACGGGTGGCTTACGGGTGGCTTACGGCAGGCTTACGGGTGGCTTATGGGGTGACTAACGGGTGACGGGTGGGCTTTCGCCCCTTGTTTTAGAATATATATATGGGAAGGTTTTGAGATTATGTACATTTGCATTTTATTATATTTTGATGTTAATTGTATGTATATACGTTATTTATCCTCTAGATGACTGTACTAGGGAACGCTTGGTTTTCTTCTGTCATTCATTTTATATTTATTCGGTTCTGGTAGGAATATGCCTTCATCTTATTTTGGAGAGTGGTGGGGGGTGTCGGGACCCTCTAGGCAATGAGCTCGTACGCCTCTGGAGTGTTCGTCAGGTGAGGCTACTCTTGCCTGTTCTTTGTCTTATCAATAATTTCCTTGGCATGATGGCTATCTTTGAGTGTCTATATCATTATATATTTATGTCTGGTTTAATGATTCTATATATTTTTTCTGTACATATATGTTTATATTCTGATCTAGTTGGGGTATAATTGACTCATGGGGTGGATGGTTGGTGGGGTTCTTAGCGGTTGGATGCATGGTTAAAACCTGTTGGTGTGACTTAGGGCAACGTTTTGTGTTTTCCATCTATTTGTTTTTTTATGTATATAATATCTATAGGAATAGTATGGTTTATTAGTCTGGTAGTTGGCGTGCATCAAGTGCCATGCATCTAGGCTATGCATCAAGTGCCATGCATCTAGGCTGTGCATCAAGTGCCATGGATCTAGGCTGTGCATCAAGTGCCATGCATCTAGGCTGTGCATCAAGTACCATGCATCTAGGCTGTGCATCAACTGCCATGCATCTAGGCTGTGCATCAAGTGCCATGCATCTAGGCTGTGCATTAAGTGCCATGCTTCTAGGCTGTGCATCAAGTACCATGCATCTAGGCTGTGCATCAAGTGCCATGCATCTAGGCTGTGCATCAAGTGCCATGTATCTAGGCTGTGCATCAAGTGCCATGCATCTAGGCTGTACATCAAGTGTCATGCATATAGGCTGTGCATCAAGTGCCATGCATCTAGGCTGTGCATCAAGTACCATCTACAATGAATAAAACAATAAATGCTTCGTGTAATTTTTAAACAATATTGCTAGCAAGCGGCAAAAGGTAACGGAGAAAAATATACCATCAGGACTGCGAGAATTTACATAAAAGCCTTGATAAACAGAGCGGCCAGCAATTTTTCAACAAAATTGAACAGCAGGACTGCTTAAAGTTAATTCGAAACTTTAGTTGATAAACATAAAGTAATTAATTTAACATAATGATCCCGCAATACTGGTAGTAATTAATGCAACAGATTGATACAGCTACACCGGAGTAACTATTTCAACACAATGATCCCGCAATACTGGTAGTAATTAATGCAACAGATTGATACAGCTACACCGGAGTAACTATTTCAACACAATAATCCCGCAATACTGGTAGTAATTAATGCAACAGATTGATACAGCTTCACCGGAGTGATTATTTTAACATAATGATTCCGCAATACTGGTAGTAATTAATGCAACAGATTGATACAGCTTCACCGGAGTGATTATTTTAACATAATGATCCCGCAATATCACAGTAATTAATTCAATGTTATATCTGCAGTAATCAGTTGAGTCTAAGAGCCTAAACAAAGCGTCATCTCATGAACAGCAGCCCTTACATGAGACGGCCGTCCAACCGTTAGCGGGGGGGGGGGGGGGGGGGGGAGTGCAATGATGCTGAGTCACTCACGCAGGAGAAGACAGGAGCAGCAGCGTTAAGAAAGAAACAACTTCCGCCTTCCCAACAACAACACCATAGCAAACTAGAAACAGTCAGGATTCCCCTTAAAACCAAGGAAACAGCATGCAAGTGCAACAGTGGCTCCTTTGTTTTTAGATGAGCCTGGCTGCCATCCATACATTGCCTGGCAGATGGGAGACGTCTCAGGCGGTGGGGTGTGGGGAAGAGGGGGTTTCGGGAGGGTTGATGGAAGCAGCATTCTTGGAACAGGTGCGACTCTGAAGATTCGCTCCACTGAAGAGCGCTTCCAGCCTGACTGAATCAAGTTCCGCGCATGATCCCTCATTTGTGTGTGTGTGTGTGTGTGTGT
>SDVV010004799.1:0-19838 GCA_016164225.1 Gammarus roeselii
TATTATTAACAGCTATATGACGGCTGCAATTGAAGAGTTACGTGACTGGATCGATGTTGGAGGTGGCAGAGAGGAGAGAAGAACGACATATGGTTGAGAGAAAGGAGGTGCAGGGGTTGTGTTAAAACTTTAAAAAGAGTGAAAAATGCAAAATTCAGGTTGAAGTACATTTGCAGTACCACCATTAACGACTCTTCAAATGGATGGTAGCTATGTCAGTAGAATATCAATATCTAGTTTTTTGACGGTATGTCAAGTAGCCACACGATTACAACATAGAAGGAATACCAACTGAGCACGGTGTACTTTTGGTGACCTCTCCAAAAATACAAGGTAGAATGCTAGAATACGTAGGCCTATCTTTGTCGAGAACATTGTGATACAATCTTTTTAGAATCACTGAAAACTAAAAAAAATAGGAAAAATAATTTCCACGCGACATTCCAAATTATAAATTACACGGGTAAAGCAAAGTTCTGAGCCTGTCCGGGTTGAAACCAACACGCACTTAACTGCCTGAACGAATTAAAAGATTATTATAAGGATTAGCAGCAAACACAAGACGACTTGAAATACGGCACCAGTAAACACACAAACCCGACATTGACGCAACGAGCAAAATAGCACATACGTGATAACTACCACGCACAAAATTAAAGGGGAAGCTATCCCAGAGTGGTAAAGAAGTGAAATGGAAGCAATGACGTCTTTCCAAGATTACTAATGCTGGCTGGTGATGTTGAACAAGTTAGTTGCTACCAGCCAACAACAAAGCGGTAAGAAACCATCAAGAGAGCAAGGTAGGACGGTCCCATACGAGCGTAGTTTATTGTTAGAAGCATCACGAAGATCAAGAGATATGCACGCAAGTTGACTCACACCACTGGTTAGTTGGAGAAGTTCACTCCGGTTTAGTAGCCATGCATGAAGAAAGTTAGTTTGCGTTAGCACGTTAGGTAGGAGATACACCAAGCACATGCCCACCTGCCATCACAGGACACGTGGCAAGCGGAAACACACCCCACGCACGCGGCGGCGAAAGTAATGACTTATGATGAAGAGAAGTCATTATGCAAAGGCCAGATGAAATTGAAGACCACCGAAGGTGAAGACCCATGGACTAGACGATCTTTATGATTGGAGACTATTGTGGGTGAAATCCAGAGACGGTGATGGTTGTTGCGATGAAGATCGTCGAGGTTGGGCGATTGGCGTCATGATGGAAGATTAGTTGTTAGTAAAAAGCAAAAAGCTCCTTTATAGGTTCAATGCATCCAGCTTCGTTTTCTTTGTTTTTAAAAACACAGCACGCCAAGTGTTGCTGTGGCCAGTGACCATGAGCTGCTTACCATCACCAGAGAAGGGGTAGGTAGCGTCCGCTGTGAGGAACCGGGAGTAGTCCTGTAGCTGGGTGCGCGAGGCACCCGTGAGTGGAGGACGTTCCCAGCATTCTGAGAGCTGCGTGTAGAGGCTACTGTGCTTGTGGAGCGTGTTGATGCCGGGGCAGCTTCTTTAGCAGTTAGTGAGAGGGCAAGTTTTCATTTCTCGTTTGCTAGCTTGTGGATCATATAGATCTCAGTTCATTTTTTCATTCGTGTTGTTGATTCATTAGGACTTGTGTAGGGATGTGTAAATTACTTGGCTCACATTTACCTCTGTGTTGTGAAGTCGTGGTCTTTGTTTTAGTTATGCTGGTAACAAGTGGTCGCCAGATGAAAATAAATGAGGCTATCATAGAGGGACAGGCAGGAGTGACGTCATGATTGCATAGACAGTCAGTCTCGCACAACTTAAAGAGGTAACAGTTTCCTGAGTGTTACTTAAGAGTGGCGGCTGCTGAGGCGACGACAAGCGAGCGGGAAAAGTAGGATGCAAGCCACAGCCTCGGCATGAAGGAGCCAAAGACTAGATCTCACCAGGAACACGTTAAACACCAAACAGAACAATTCTTATGAGAAACTCAACAAGCCGAGGTAATCAATCTATGCCAGAATTGAATAGAGCTTATAACAAGCCTGAGGTTGACACGATGAAACATGAATTCCTTTCAAAGCAGTCAAATGCCACTCAGATAAATAAATGCATAATAATGAACAGCTCGAGAAACCTCTCGCACCTTGTTACGGACAAGTGAGCTATTGCTAGCAGACACCGTCCTTTGCAAATAGAGGTAGCACATCACAGTGAGCTGAGTAAAATGCTCTAGAACCAATCAATGGGGCTGGGGATAAAGCATTCAAGCTTGAAAGCTTAGGGACTCGCTGAGCAATACGGTATCAGGGTGCAGGAGGTAGCACTGCTACACTATTGAGAGGTGGTTTATGCTGCTAGTTGAAGTCGGCAATATTATTCACCAGATAAGAGTGACCGGCATCAACAGCGTGATGTAATACTTACCATTTTTAAATGCTAGTTATAACTAGTTTAAAGAGTCGTTAAGCTACACCAGTTACTACAAATAAGAACTAACTAATTTAATTTCTAATAAATTTAAAAAGTAGTTTAGCTACCTGAAAAGTATATGATGTAGTAAATGTTCCAATTAAGATACTAGATAAACTCTGGGCAATGCTATCACAAAGAGTTTGAACATCAGTAGTCCATGACATACATAGAACCAATTGTTACAAGAAAATAGGCTAGTTCATCATACACATACTAACGAATCAACTCATCTGCATATAAATTTGAAGGGCCGATGAACCAATAATATCACAGAATAGGGTGCACGCCGAATATTCAGCTTGAATGCGAACAAAATGAGACGAGGCCATGAGGGATCCCGAGTCATGTGTTTTCCATTAAGACTGATTATGCCTCACACAAGAGACGGTGGTTATACACTAACAAAAAAAACTAGACCTAAAACGAAGTAAAGATACTCTCCATTGTTCGAGAGTAACCATTGACGATTTTTCAACATGACGATGATGGGGAGAAGGGAAGATCGCCAGCGGGGACCTCTATTGTCGGCAGCGGTCATTGGCCGTGGTCATGGTCATAGGTCGTGGCTTCAACAAACTAGGCGGATGATGATATAACGGCCGATGATGAAAGAAAAGGGACCCAAAAGATGAACTGACATTACCAAATTGAATAAACCACTACTAGCAGTGCATTTCGCTGCCAGATATCAATGTTGAATGATGCCATCGCCATTCGGGATCATCTCCCACGGACACAACTAGCGACAAGAAAACAAGAACGCGCACCTCATCTTAATTAGCATTGCTTCGACTCGAAACCAGCAGGAAAGTGAAAAAACTGCTGATGCTCAAGTAATATAACAACAATTAAATAACAAATAAAGGCAGCTAAACAACGCAGTCTACAAGCACATCTAAGGAATCGTCTCGGTCTCGAGAGAGACAGGATGGGAACTAATCTAGTGAAGCTTTGTACCGTGACAACAGTGACTCAGCACTTGGATAAACAAGGAACACATCGACAACAAAGACAGACGCCGTTACTCAATATGACGGAACTATTTGACAAGAGTGTCAGCATTTACTCGATCAAATCAGCCACGACATATTTATTATTGGCCTCTGAAACGGTTGGTGAAACTTGCAAATGAAACGACAACGGCATCTTAAAATTGTAGAAAACCGTGTCCTCCACAGGCACATACTTATTTCAAACAGCGAAATCGAAACAAGCTGAGTAAAAAGTTCGATTTGAGGCGATGTATTTGTCGACAATGACAGTGTCGCTCGAAACAGTGTAGACTGACAATGCTGTCTTTGTAATCCAGATCGCTGCAACTTGGTGCCAGCGACGTCAGAATATTTCAACACCAGAAATTTCTTTCAGATCAACTATTTCTACGCCAGCATATTACGACTTATCAATGCTATGGTAGAGTGACTTATTCCAAAGTTTGTTCTAAAAGTAGTGAAGATACTATCAGAGACATGTAGGCGAAAAACTAAAACATCACGTGTACAAGAGCAGGTGACGAACCGGAGTAGGTCGCCTTTTCCTGAGTGGTTGGTCAAGTACCTTAATAGAAGTAAGCTAATAGACCCATTAGACTAGACATGTGCTTCTCCTTAGCTCAACGCTCAAAGGATCAGCATTTATTCAGTAAAATATACCCGCGGTATCTATACCGCTACACGAAAACCAACACACAAAGCATAAAACAATTCGAATAGATACCCATCAGAGAAAGAGGGGGCGATTAAGATGTTTTCACGAATGAGAACCCTACACGAAACATTCAACATTTCAACACGTCATCGATATGAGAAAAAAATAAAATTCACAGCAAAACCTGACATAGCACAAGCTGTGTTGGTAGAGGACCAGTGAGTAAAAGTAGGGAGACCTAGGGCCATGCTATGTATGACTGAATTGGGCACTGAAAAAGAGTCTCGCTGCACCGGGCGAAAGTCCCTCTGAAGTGGTGGGACCTATCAGTGTCAAGCGGAGAAGAGCAACTCGGGATCGCTGGTGGAGGGATAGCGGACTGCAAAGTCCTGGTCATCGGTGTCGTACATGACTTCCTCGCTGCTCCCTTCATCGCTCGACAGGCAGTCTTCATCTTCCGAGTAATCGTCCTCAACATCATCATCGGGCTTTAGCAAGTCAACGAAAGGATTCAGACTTGACGTGCCCCTGTAGCAAGGATCTTTACCGCTCAGCTCCAAGTTGGACAAGGCTGAAGACGAGGATGCAGAGCAAGACAGGTTCGTCGAGGAGGTGGAGGTTGTTGCGTTGATGGTGTGCATAGCAAGGCTGCTGGTGCACCTGGGTCCTCTCCCTCGAGGGTTAGAGTAGATACTAGCAAACGAGGCTACCTTCCGACCGCCACTCCCGGGCGCGCTGCTAGCGTCGTCGCTGCTGGTGCTGTCGCTGCGACAACGGCAGCCCAAACGACAGCGGCCACGACAGCTGCACCGGCGACAGTTGCCGCCACCGTAGGTGGAGAGCCACTCCTTCTCCGACGTGCCTTCATCAAGGTACAATGAGGAGGAGGGGAGAGCTGGGTAAGCTGAATCGTAAGAAGAGGAAGAAAAGATGGACGAAGATTCTTTTCGAGAAGTGGGGATGTCCATTGAGGACGAACGGAAAGAGGCATCTAACTGCGGAGTTGGAACAGCCTCAGAACAGCGATAGTTTGAGACGTTCACAGCCAGGCGGTCGATAGAAGTAGGGCGGACCGACGTCGCTGCATCACTCGGTGGGTGCAGCACAGGAACCGCTGTTGCAGGGGCAGACTGCGGCATTGGAGAGGGGGGTAGGGGGGCTGGAATTTGATAAGATAACGGAGACGGTTTTGGAGAAGGGGATTTGTAACCTGAAAACACAGGCCAAATGTTTGTATACGAGGAGAGGAGAGTGAACGAGCGAGAAAGGATATTAGGCGAGAGAGTACTGGACAGAAATGAGCCACTTCCTCCAGTTGTACTGTTTACACCGATGTCGTCTTTGGTTGAATTCAACGAGGAGGAGACATCATTTGAAGGGAAACTAAACTGGCCGGAAGCCAGAGCAGACATCGAGGGAGCACTTCTAGACATGACCAGACCTTCATGACTATGCGAGGAAGAGAACCTCTGAGTGATAGTAGTGTGTAAATGAAGAGAGTTCTCGCCACCGGGAACAATATAAGAGTCAGACGGGACAGCAAGGATCGGTGAACTACTGGAGTTAGAAGGAGATTCTCTGCAATACCAGACAGTGTGCTCATTATGCTCGGTGGCAAAGCTGAGCCTATTCTTCGACATAGAAAATGCTTCAGTGTTGGTTGAGTCGAACTCGGTGGTGGTGGAGGCTGAAATGGAATTGGAAACATCAGAAGCAGAGTGTGAATGGAGGGTAGGGGTAGTGTTGTTGGGGGGGGTGGTGGACACAGTGCAGTCCTCACTACTATTGTTTGTGTTGTAGTGGTGGTGGTGGTGGTGCTCAGTGGTGCAACTGAGCTGAGGACACGAAGAGTGGAAGGGAAGTCGAGCGTTAGTGGCAGGGAATATTTCATCCACCAGAGTACCAAGACGCTCATAGCTGTTGTGGAGAAAGAGAGACGAAATAAAATAATACATAAGATAACTCAATATAAAACACCAATTTAGAACTTAATTTGGACGACAAAACATGCGTATTGAAGACTGAAAGAAATTATATACAAATATAACATATAACGGCGAGAGCAAAAATTCAAACTAGCAGTGGCTAATACAAAACAGTAACTTATCAAGAGAGAACGGGCAGAATTTACCTAGTTCGGTTGTAATTAATACCTTGAACGTAAAGTTTAGGACATCGAACACGAAGGTGTCTGACCTAAATATTGGATATGAAGAGAGAAACAAAAACACAAAAAACATGCGATGCACCGACCGAGTGCATGGAAGGTATGGTGACCAATGGAGGTAGGGTGCAGGTTGATTTACATGTCGAGGGGAAATGAGAAGAACGCGAGGGGAGGTGGAAGCGATGAAGAGTAACGAGAGAATGACTGGGAAGATGTGAAGGTGAAGGATGCGGTCTGAGTGCACGTGGAAGTACACCCATCTTCTCCTGATTACTGAACCACTGCCAACTGGCAATAACAGTTGAACACATCTTGGTCTTAATAGCCAAGACAATGACAAGTCCATATATAGAAGAGATAATCCAAGGTTCGAAAGACAACAATATAAAAACGCGCAATGAACAAGAATCGTCCAGCAACATTTCAACAGGCAAAAAAAATCAAGCAGTCACCGCCACACAAATGTGTTGGAGCTACATCTTGGTGTAAGACGTTGTCGTAGGATACTCTTATGCAAGAGGGAGTATTGGACGATGCGTTCACGCCAAGAGTGAACAGGTCGCTGACCGAGCAAAGATGGAACCAACGTGAGTTAGGCGTGTCAGCCCACGTCGTGGGAACGCATGACAGGTCTGTGCTGGACCGGCACCAGCCAGAGTGGGTACGAAGTGATGTTCCTCTGCCTCTGCATACAATGGCAATTTGATTTCAGTTGAGCCTCATTACCACCAGAGCCTCAACGTAAGTCATAATAGGCTCCCCGTAGGGCGCGCCCCTCATTGATTTAGGCAAGTTCGCGCGGCCTCGCAAGCGAAAATATTAGTCTTGTCAAGATGAAATCAAGCACATATTTCAATTGTGGCATATTTGCGTAATAGCGCGTACAAGAGACTGAAGAGTTACCGCGTATTTCCGTATATGTATTGTTATCTCTGTGCGTAATGGGGTGGAGAGACAGACTCATTAGCATAGGTGTTTGGGGTTTAGACAGCTTCGTATAGTCCGGTGTGTTTTCCGAAAGCGATAAGCTTTTTACGGTAGGTTGGGTCAGTGAGTAGGCTTTGTAGGTTGCACGGGGAATTTAAGAACGCTCGTCGGGCTGCCGCGAGTGCGTTGCAATCCATCAGTACGTGTTTCACGCTGACAGCCAGTTGGTGGCGATAGGGGCAAGGTGGCGCGTTTGGTCCTATGTCGACAACCATCAGGTGGTTGTGAGTTATCCACGTGTGTCCCGTGCACAAGCGGTTGATGAACACTTGGTCGTTTCTGTTGGTGAACTTCGTTTTCCATTATCCGACCGAGTAAATGACTGAAAACATTTCATCCCATCGGGATGTTCTTGGTGAGTAGATGCCAGTTTAGCAAGCGAGTCTGCAAGTTCGTTTCCTCTTATTCCCGCGTGTCCGGGGATCCAGCAGAATTCAACTGCCTGACCCGTCTCGGACATCACAAAGAGATCGTGTTGCATTTCACGTAGAACGGGATGTTCGTAGAGCAGTGTTTTAAGTTGGGTGAGGACACTCAGACTGTCTGAGAATATGACGTGTTTGGGTAAGCGATCTGTTTTGCAATAGAGATGGCCAGTTCGAGTGCGTGGAGCTCCGCAGAGAACACGGAAGCCTCTTGTGGGAGGGTGGCTGAGAGTGGGATGTACCCGCACACAGTGGCGGCTCCCACTCCGTCCGCGGTTTTGGAGCCGTCAGTGTAGTATATATGGCGGAGCTCTAAGTATTCTTCCTCCAGAAGTCTTAGGAATTCCTGTCGGTAAGCGTTGGTTGGAGTAGTTGCTTTAGGGTACACTTGCAGGTCTAGGTTGACCGGTGGTGGGTTGATCATCCATGTTGGTTAATTTGAAGAAGAATTCCGCTTTCTGTAGAACATGATCTCCTAGACTCACTATGTTCTCGGCTGTGAGTGCTTTTGTAGGAGGGGGAAGACGAGGGAGTATGATCTGTGTGTTTGCTTCTTGAGCGAGCGCGTTTCTCTTCTATGTTTTTTTAACATTATGATGGGCTGAGTAGTAGTCATTGGGATATTTGAGTCAAGTGCGATCCATGGTCGATCAGTGGTTTCGGGTATCGGTTCTTCGTTGTAGAATTGCAACGCGTCCTCGCGCAGGCGATGGTCGTTCTCACTTGTGAGATGCTCTGATGTTGGGCATGGTAGCTGATGGTTGTATACCTCACTTAGGTTTTCGCTGGGTGTGGTCGCAGTTAAGACGGTCAGTAGTCGTTCAACGCACTGATCAAAGCGAGCAGTGGTTCGTGGGATTTTGCTAATCTTTTCGCTTCGTGACGAGAGGGCGTCGTAGGAAGATTCCTCTTCGTCGGAGGAATCTTCATTCCTTTGCCTTTTGGTTTTCGTGTTAGTGGACCTCTCTTCGTGGTCCACTGGGGCAGCATCCATAGTGTGCTGTCCTGGGCACTGGTGGATTCATTGCTTGGGGCGCCCGCCTCCATTACGAGGGCGGTCGCTGGGCTGGTTGTGGTAATGTTAGTAGTGGGGAGGGGTAATGGGGTCATGGTAATAGAATGTGTTGACGGTACATGAGTGTCGTCTGAGAGGGTGTAATCTTAGTTGTAGATTTAACTGCTTTGACGTAATTTAAATCACGGTAGTTCGGGTTTTCATCGTAAAAGAATTCGATAGCTTGTTTTCGTGTGACTCTGAGGTCATTTTGTATGATTGTCATTGCTTTTTGGTCCAAGTACTTTGGGCAGTCGTGGTCGCTTGTCTCATGGAGGCATCGGCAGTGGTAGCATTCAGGTTGGCGAGCGTGCAGTCCTTTCGGTCATGCTCGCCGAAGCACCTCTTACAGCGTTGGGATATGCGTGACTGGCAGTATTTGATGACGCGCCGTATTTCAGGCATTTTTTGCACATTGCAGGCCATATCGCCACTGGGTAAATTTTTGTTTTCCCCTGTTCGCCCGGGATTACTATGAATTCTGGTGTGTCACGTCCTGGGAAAGTGATTTGATATGCGGTAGTGTGGGTGTTCCGTGGTTTGATCCATTTTGCTAGAGAAACGTTGGTGACTCCGTAATCCTTAGCTAAACCTGCTGCGAAAGCGCTTGAGTCAGTTTTAGGAGTGTAGTTGGAAGTGTATATAATTCGTCTTGTATCGTTGAATAACGGATGTATTTCGACGGTTACTTTGTGTTTGTCTATTTTGTTAATCCTTTGTATAGCGTCGCTTTGCTCGATATTTACGACTTTGGCCAGATACTTCTTTCCCAGTCGGCTAAGTTTATCGGTCTGCCTTCCAGTTGTTTGGAGAGCGAGTTCATCATGGTGAATGGGTTCATTGAGGGAGCAACTTTGTTTGCACCGCTATCTACAAGCGTTATGAGGAAGTGGGTAGGAAATGATGCTGATCTTCTCTCCTGGGTGGGAGGGTCAGCCTGGGAGGAGCGAATCGCGGCCGCACCTCTCGTCGCCGACTTTGTGTTCCGTTTGGTATTGCAGGATCTCCCTCTCAATCTTGTTCTGGGGGCATTCTCCGCGTCCCGTAGGGTGGCCGTTTACTTTGCAGTAAAAGCAGTGAGATTTTCCGGTGGGCACGACAAGGAATCGTCCCGTTTATCGTGATCGTTTTAGGAGCATCGTTTTAGGAGCAGTGTGAGCATCTTTGCTTACCGTGACAATCTCTGCTCGTGTATCCGTAATTCTGGCATTTATAGCATCGCATCTGACGTACTTCAAAGGGTGTAACCTAGGTTTTGGCGTCAAAGAAAGGTACGTCTGTGTAGTTAGGTGGGGTGGGGCAATTGAATTCAAACAGAAGGGTCGTGTTGGTGCTTCTTTTTAGTTTAATTTTTGGTGCAATTTTTGCTTCAAATATACATTCCTCGTATTGGACGAGTCCGGTGATGAACTCGTCGGCTTCATCACTCGGGAGACCCTCGTAGTAAATCAGGCCTGAACTCATGGAAAAAGTTGGATGTGGTATGATTTTGCAAGGCTTTTCGCATATTCTGTTTTTGGAGAGTAAAGTGTCACTTTGAAGCTTTGTGTCTACTTTAATGGTGAAGCTATCGTCACCGCTGGCGGTGATGTTGATAATTCGTCCAGCTTCGAGAAGCGTTCATTTGTGTCATCGACTACGACCCGATTCAGGTCTCCTGTCGATGAGGAACTTATGAGGGGTTCGTCGTTGTTTCTCGCAGACAGGTTTGAGTGCGACGCTCTGGAGGGGTCTTGCCCATTATTTGATCCCCGGCTTCTGCCCGGGGTTCTGGATACTGAAGGTGTGGCCTTCTTTATATTTATTTCTATTGTATATACGAATATATACACTAACCTAATCCCTAAATTTACTCCAAAAATTCATCTTAAATCTAATTTTTTTTTACGATTTTTTGTTTACATACCTTTTCAATTTTTATTTTATTTTCAGTTGGTTTCGATTCTAAATTCACAAGCCCCAGTGTCAGTGGGGGGCTCACCTCTTTGTGCACCTAGGGGGTGGGGTGTAGCTACAAACTGAAAGGGAGGGACGGTGGAGGGATTTTTCAAATCAAAATTTATTTACACAAAGGGACAAATAAAGTTAGGTGTTTAACGAGGACACCGCAGGAAGGCGGGTGAGCCTGGGATACCGCCAGGTGGTATCCCACTGAGGTGCCTTATCGCTCTCACTCTGAAGAGATGATAGTCGATCTCTCCAACTTAGTTGAAAACTCTAACCTTTACGAGACGATATTCGGTCTCGAAGCGGCGTTCGGCTTAGAGCGGAGACCGGCTCTTTTTCAGATACAGCAAAAAACGGAGCTTCTATGCCTTGGAAACTTGGAAAACTTTGGGGCTTAGACGCGAAGAACAGTGTGCGATGTCAATTTCTCGGTTTATTGTCCGCCATTGGTTACGATACTGCCTCTGCGCAAAGCTATACAATGTCAATGAGGATAGTGTCGAGGGTCAGGTGTAAGACCTCAAATTAATATACAAATTGCACTTCTCACATTTCATATCGATAAACTGTAGAACCGCAGTAGTTCAAATCTCGTGAAGTCTAAAGCAAAGAGGATGTAAATGGTGTAGGCAACACTAGCAGTATTCGTTTTCGTAGGCGTCCCAAGTGCTAACGCATGCAAAGGCAGAAAATAATTCAATCTCTATTCATGCACGTCCAGTCCATGAAGCGAGTATCACCGGTGTATTACTGAAACAAGGAATGAAGTCAATGCAAGTTGGCCTGCAGTTGTGGATGCTTGGATCCATCCATACGTCTTGAATAATGAGTAGTATAGAGAGTAAGCCAGGGACGGGTCGAAGAGTCTATTCAAGTAATACTTCAATTGAAAGTTTTGCAATTTATTAGCCCAGCTGAGATGTGCTGGCCAGTACAGGGCAGCTAGCCGATGCAAGGCTTCTACAGAGGTTACCTCCTTCCACGACAGCTCTTTCCTCTTTTCTAACTCGGTAAAGCGGTGGATTTTTGAAAGTGTTGATGTTGTTCCTATTTACCACATGAAGTGGTAAACGGTTTCAGATTGTTGGTATCTTGATTGGAAAGAAGTTTTTCGGCAAGAGATGGTTTAAAGGGTTTCAACCAAAGTTTTCTTCATTGTTTTGGTTCCTTTGAAGGCGACTCCTTAGTCGTCTTCTTTCTAATGATATCAGCTCCAGTTCTTCAAGCCGTTGCGGGTACGTCTCAGTTCTCAGTTCCGGATCACTTCTCTTGCTCGGGGTTTAACCAGTTCTATCTTGTTGATTGCTCCTTTGAAGTCAGTAGACCAGCATTTAATTGAAAAATCCAAATGGGGTCTTACGAATGTTTTACATGTTAGTTTCAGTGTTGAATACGATCCTGCTCGCAGTTCGTTTTGCGGCAGAGTTTGTTGGGGGCCAGTTTCGAGGTCATTGATGGAGGTTATGGAGGGAAGGGCCCCGAGGACACTTCCCTATGACACTCCAGATGTACCTGTAACCCACTGACTTTTACCTTGGGCAGTACAGACTCGTCATGTGCGGGTTTGTACGGCAGTTACGGAGCCACCTGGAAACCTTTCCATTTATACCGCGGTCCTTCATTTATTTCATTGAGCGTACATGAGGCACCTTATCAAACATTATTTGAAAATCAAGATAGATAAGGCGGACAGCTTCATATCGATAGAATATTTCGATGACTTAACTGAAGAAGTCAAGGACATTGGGTGTGAGAGATTAGTTTACTTCTAAATCCTTGTTGGGGGTCCTTGATTAGATCATTAGCACGTAGGTGAAGTTCTTTCTTTAATCCGTCCTTCCAAGGTCTTGCCGGGCTTTGGAAAGTAATACGGAGAAAAGTGCGTAGCGGTACTTTAGTGCAGCACTGAAGTACTGGTCAAAGAGAATCAATGCAAGCGAGACAACTATTCTGTAAGATTTGTGTAATAACTTTCTTACTCGTTCGAAGAGCGAATAAGATTCACTGGCAACAGACGGAAGGATGGGTAGGAATATCCTTGATGATATTTCCACTTGTACCTAGCTATCTATAGTGTCTGTAGCCATCTCTTGATATACACACTTAAAACTTAAGTCTCATATAAAAGAAATCTGTAGACTTATTACTCATCTTTATCGGTTTGTGAATTTATATCCGAGGAAGATCAACAATTTGAACGTCCGTTAGCGACATGCGAGCGACTCCAGCAAAGTAGGTAAATGAAGGGAGTTGGTGCAACACTCCAGTAGCTACACGTTGAACCGTGTTGGTGCAACACTCCAGTAGCTACACGTTGAACCGTATTGGTGCAACACTCCTGTAGCTACACGTTGAACCGTACAAATAACACCATCGCAAGGAAGGCAACAAAACAGAAAGGCTAGACCGAACACGACCAAGCCATGTTCCCAAGCTGCAGATCTTAAGATTTCATCTGATCAGGAAGAGGACAAGGAGATGGTGACACCGTTTTAAGTATATCGTCGTCATGCAGCATTCCGACACCACAAGCGAGCATGCAACAGCACAAGGTAGCAAAAACCTCGTGCAGCTCCTCTCTTAAACTAAAATGGTTTTATCAACTTCCAAGGATTTCAAACTGGATCAACTAATATATTCCACCCACATGATAGCTACAAATGACTTTAATCTTGTTGTGACTTCATACCTGACTGGCTTCATGCTTCATTGCGTTACCAACTAATGTTATAGAGCGGTGAAGCTACACATGCAAGAGAAGACTCCTCTGTTATCTCACCTTCAACCCGATGAGATTATAAAATATAGTAATTGTGCATCAAGCTTTTAGACTTACGTTACCTACTGGAGGTTGAATCAGCGACAGTTTACATACAAAGAAGGCCGATATAATAATACGCCAATCTGATAGAAAAATACACTCAGAAGAGCAATAGTATTCTCTTGCATATCGGAGAGCCTGAGTACTCAGCCTTGAGGCTACAACTTAGGGTGACCTTTCTGAATGTGTTAGTCTACCCTCATACAGCCTTCAATTGGTGGCACTGTCCTGATACAACCTGCAGAAGTTGGTAGCTACTATGCACTGGAAGCAGCTACCATCCATGTCCATCAGAAGTTGTAACTCACGTTGACTGGAATGTCTGCGTGAGTTCGTGCTTCAGTTCTCCCTTGTGGTTGATGGTGAACACTCGCGAGATAGGGATACCGACGGCGCAGTACGCCCACACGTCCTGGAAGCGGGACGAGAAGGATGAGGTAAGCTACAGAAGCTGGTGGGCGGTGAAGGTTTCTAGAGATGAACAAGAATGAAGAACTGGTACATGAGCTGAAACATTGAAAATTGTTATGTGATAAGCGAGGTAACAAAAAAAGCATTCTCACTTCCCAACACAAGTCGAAAAGGTTTGGCTGTTTGCCTTAGATTTTATTCGTGAACATTGAAAGATTCACCAATGCATTATTGCTAGACATGTACATCATTTATGAAAGTTTATACGGCATTTGAACGAGGATGGTACATCATACAGTAGCTACAGTCATCTAAAAACTCAGGTTGTTACTCACATTAACCCTGTTGCCGTAACCGGCATAGAAAGGATTGCTCGTTTTGGGGAAGAGCGCCTGGATGTCTCGAAGGCAGGAGATCTTAAACTCTTCAGGCTTCCGTTCGATTACCTCCCTGAAGAAGGAAGGAGGTTAGATACGTACACGATAAGCGAGAGCACGGCTACAGCATCAAACGCTCGAAAAATACTTTACAATCACCAAAAAATCTTTCTCAGTTTAATCTTTTGTTTTTTTCGAATAACTTGAAAAGGTGGCGCTAATTTATATTCTCTTCTCGCTACACCAGCTCTAGGTAGTTAACGCAAAGGCTCCGCCTGACCTGTGGAAAGCCTGCAGTAGACTGGTGGGGTTGAGCAACATGGGACCGTCAGGAAGGCTGACGTCTTCCTGGACCACAGACCGCAGGTAGTCGCGGGTGATGCGCGCCTGGCCTGAGGGGAAACATACGAATACATGCTATTGAAAGCAATGTAACAAAACTCCGAATTGTCGAAAAAAGAATAAAATAAAATAAATAAAAGTCAAATAAAATAAAAAATCAAACAACCTCAGACACCTTTGAGAAATGAAACTTAGATGATACCTAATTTGTTATGAATTGATCCAATCTATCTGAATAGATAAAGGAAACATTGACCTGCCCTGCAATTGTAGTATCTTGGGCATACCCTGAGACGAAGCAAACCCAGAGATGAACGATAATTTGTCGATAGCTTGACGCAGCCCTAGTTACTGTTTGAGATTCGATACCAGAAATTCATCAACAGCAATGAGCTAGAAAGCCTTGCCACTCTAATCTTGACCAGAATAATTATAAAAAATATCTGCGGCATAGTAGCTATAATAATTATACATATGCAGACGCTAGGCCGAATTAACCAGAAAGAAGATGGCCGACGATGAGGCGCACCAGACTCCTCTCATGCCAAGAGTGAGGGCCAAGATCAGGATCAGCTGCAGTGCCCATCAGTTGAACTAATTTACCTCTGCTACGTCATAATTGCCAGGCCCCACCTACATTCGTCCCGCATCAGGGCCGCACACCTATCATAGAGCACGCTTTCTCGCAACTTCCACACTGATGTCTCTCCAACATAAAGCATGCTTCACGCCATCCATCCACCCAATATTCAGTCTTCCTCTGGTCTACGCCCACACAGCTCCACCTTCATCATACTCTCGCCCAACTACCATCGTTCATCCTCCACATGCGTCCTACCAGCCTCAGATCTCGGGAATCTGCTCTGTCCACCAATTTTCTATTATCACCGTCCTAGTTTGAATAACGTCATTATTGCTCTTATCCCTCGTCAAAACTCCGGCAATGCATCTCAAACGGTTCTTCTAGAAAACATTCAACTTCTTCCTCTCTTCCACACTCGTCCCTAACTTATCAGCCCCGTAGGGCACCCTTCTTTTTGTTTACCTACCCAATGCTCTCACTTAATTGTACTCTCCAGTGCACCCTTCACTTTACACCCTTCCTTCACTCGAGATGTCACCTCAGTTTTCAATAGTCCAGTCAACCGTACATGAGAAACCATGTACTTGCCACTGAACTTCATTCAAAAACTGTCCATTATGACGGACACTAATTCTACTCGCATCGTAATTACTCGAAAACTAAAGATTTTAGTTTGACCCATATTACTCGCAGCTGCCTCCTCTCACACACTCTAACAATCTCCGAGAGTGGACAACACAACTTATCTTCCGAATTTGTCACCAGTATTGCATCATCTGCAACCAGCAACGGACTTGTTTGCCAACTCCGCAAATTTGCTGTTTATAACTACAAACCTCGACCCAAATACTCGCGTTCGTCTCCCTGACCACTCCATCCATGTAGAGGATGGTAAGCGTAGAACAGTTGATTACAATTAGATTGCACTGTTTACAGGTTATGATTTAATTTCATAGTTACAATACTTTTGAGTACAAAATTGGATACACATATGAGCTATCAAGAGCTTCTGAAAGGAAGAAGCTGGAATAACACTGATACAAGTCGTACCTGAAGCTAATTGACATGAGAATTACTACAAAGGAAAATTTCACAACATCAGTGTATCGCATAGGTTATTGCACTGGTTATTCTTCTGTTTCTAACTAATTACAAGCTCTGACATGGTTGAGAAAGAGAAACAGCCCAAAAGACATTGATAAGAGTGACAAGGCTCTCTTGTGTACTAAAGTCGATGTTATTCTGGCACCGAACGTCAAAAAAATTGAGAGGAGGAAAAAGTTGTAGAAAAAGTTGCAAAGAAGAAAGAGAGCAACTTTGCTGTTATTGGTTACCTGAAAGGAGAGAAATTTAGTACAAGTGTGCGACGACCATTGGAAGAGTGGTCGAGAGAGAGAATAAGATGGAGATCTATCAAAGAAAATGTGAACTTGACCTAAGATGCAAATGAGGTAAATAAGAGTCAAGTACATTCAGAATGGTGGAGAGAAAGAAAAATTGTGATGGGTGAAGGTGAGAAGAGTCTGAAGGGAAAAGAGCGTTTTCCCTGTCTACCTCCGCCATCACATCAACAGCCCAAGTAGAGCGGTACGCTACTAAGGAAGCGTTTTCTCACCAATAGCTCTAGCGGAGAGGTACAGGAAGTGATATCCATTGTTCCTGATCTTGGTGAAGAGCTGCGCCACGCCACCCTGCGCCCAGTCGCGGCCGATGATGGGCATGAGGTGGCCCAGCACGTCGCTTTTCGTGATGGTGCCATCAATGTCCGACACGATGATCTTCTGGTCGTAGTTCCAGAGGAAGATGCGGCAGCGGCACCTCGTCGTGCCCTGATAAGCGGTGGTCACGCTGAAGCCGACCTCATTGCTGCCGTCCTGAAGATTCAATTTTTCCTGGAGGAGACACGAGGAAAGTACAACTTTTATTCAAGGGTAAACATTTGGAAATCAAGGAATGAGTAGGTGTTAAATCATGGGTGCACATAGGCTGAAAATTATTTTAGAGTATTTACACCTAAGAAACACATTTTTCTAATAGCACTTACTCCGGATGAAAATACGCAACATAATCTACATAGCTACCTTCAAAAGCACCTAGGTTTCGATCAAGGACCTCCACAAAACCACCCAGAACCAGGGAACTACCTGAAACCTCGATATCTATCGGAACCCTCAACAGCGCCCCAGCGCCCCTCCAGAGATTAGAGTGACAAGACTTCTAGCACGCTTGAGTTAGCGTTCTTTTGGCGTCGAACGTCAAACCAGCAACAAATGCTGCATCAAGATATAAAAACCTTTCAATAGATTAAAGCGATCCTATTTAAACAACAGAAACACTATAAATTCCAGTCTGGAGAATTATGGGAAATATTTTGTTACATTTCCTTTATTATTACCTGAATTTTAGGTTAAATGGCCATTTATGTCGTTGAGCTTGGTTTGACTCATCATCGTCAAAGAGCTATGTGAGCGTATGAGGGTGTGAGGTGCGCCTTGCCGTCGACCACCCTCCTTTCTGGGGTATGCGGCCAAGTGTCTGTGTCAGTATCTGTATGTATTTGTTATTTCCCACCCAATGTATTTGTAATTTTTCTACCTTGTGTGTCAATGGTTTCCCCAACGTCATGTAGTCGTGACTATTTCCTCATAATGGACGTTTTCTGTGTGAACATTGATGATACTACTGTAAAAAAGTTTGCTTCATGCAATCTGAACCGGCGGCTCCTGGAGATGAGCTGCAACGAATTCCAATTGAACTCTCGTTTACGTTAATTAAAATTGTGTATTTGATAATGAAGCATCATGTTTTAAATTTAAGAATGTACTTATTTTTCAACCCTTTGTGTTAGAGGTTTTCCCAACGCCATGGTACGTAGCCGTGATTTTTTTCCCAATATGGCTTGACATTTTCTGTATGTACACTCATGATACTATTGTAAATAATATTTCGCCCCATGAACTACGTACCGGCGGCCCCTAGAGATGAGCTGCTACGAGTTTAAATTAAACTCCTGTTTTCGTTAATTCAAAGAGTGAATTTGATAACGAAGCTCCATGTCCTATAATTAGGAATTTATTTATTTTAAGAATTGATAACCCATTGCCAGACGATGGAAATGAAATGATTAAATACTATGGTGCAATATTTTTCCAGAACTCCCCGGGTGGCAGCAAGAAGGATTAACACTATCTCAACATATCCTGTTTCAGAGCCTCAAGGATTCGCAGTCGTCCTGTAGGAACCAGGGGCAAAGCGCCTCAACACTTGCTAAGGGACAAGAAGAAGAAGAGATAGGAAAACAGGGATCCCATGCATGAGATCGACATTCTGTGTAGAGAATCTCACGCATGAAAACGGCAAAAAAAATGGTAGTTGTAAAATAGGGTTGCAGGAAAAGCGTAACTTGGCTGTTATTTGTCACTCTAAATGAGTGACGTTAGTGCCGGTGTATGTGAATGGTTCTTTGTGCGCGTGTGCGGGCATATTTGCGTCTGCGCAACGACTACTGGGAAGGGTGAGAGGGAGTTAGGATAGGTTAAAAGAACTATGAACTCAACACAGGATACAAATATGGTTAATTAAAGTTAAGTAAATTCGATTTGGGAGAGAAAAGGAGCGATAGTGGAGGGTGAAGAAGAGGGGAGTCTGAACGGAAACAAGTGTGTTCACCTCCTTGATTGGGCCGTGACTCCGTGCGGCCAGTGAATCTAACGTGCACCTAGGGGAGGTCCGAAGACCACCACCACGCATCTGTAGGGCGTGCACTCACTATCTGGTGACTAGTAAGCCTGAGGCTGCGGCGGTACTTGGGCCTGCCGGTGTTTGCGTTCTCCTCCTCGTCCTGCAGGGGAGAGGCGAGCTCTGTCACCCCTGCGTTGGCGGAGGGAGAGATGAGGCCGCTGCGCTTCACGGGGCTTCCTGGAGCACTCGTCTGCGTTTCGGCCGCCGTCACCTCCACAGTGTCTGTGGGAGGCTAATAAGTGTGGGGAGAAATTGGTTAGCGCTTGTCCGAGTTGGAAGGATCAAAACTGTTTACTGAAACGTTCAAAATGTTCAATGTCTATTTTAGAGGGATTTCAACAACATTCTAAATTCAGAAAAGGGATCATGATACGAAGGTGAAAAAACTACAAATTGGCAAAGGCTTTTGTAGATAGCAAAATCTCGCAAAAATTATTCATCTTCCATAAGCTACATTTTGCCCGGTGAGTAAAATAGTAGAAGTTGCTCCTGTTTTCCGCCGGAGTCCCAACGCAAAGTTAATGCAGACTCCCCCGTAGGGCAATTGAAAAGTGGCAGAGTAGGTGCAGCGTAGATTACGGGTGGGCTCAACGTAGATTCCGAGTAGGTTCAACGTAGATTCCGAGTAGGTTCAACGTAGATTCCGAGTAGGTTCAACGTAGATTCCGAGTAGGTTCAACGTAGATTCCGAGTAGGTTCAACGTAGATTCTGAGTAGGTTCAACGTAGATTCCGAGTAGGTTCAACGTAGATTCCGAGTAGGTTCAACGTAGATTCCGAGTAGGTTCAACGTGGATTCCGAGTAGGTTTAACGTGGATTCCGAGTAGGTTTAACGTGGATTCCGAGTAGGTTTAACGTGGATTCCGAGTAGGTTTAACGTGGATTCCGAGT
>SDVV010004800.1:0-19837 GCA_016164225.1 Gammarus roeselii
GAAGATACGCATTAACTCTATACTCTCTCGTACGCGCTAGTACGCGAATATGCCACAATTAAAATATGTACTGACTTCATCTTGACAAAGCTAATATTTTCGCACGCGAGGCCGTGCGGACTTACCTAAATCAACGACGGTGGCGCCCTACGGGAGAGCCTATTATGACTCACGCTGAGGCTCTGGTGGAAATGAGGCCCAAATCAAATCAAAGTCTGAATCTTTATCTTGCCTGATTAAATAAATTTTATTTAAAATCAAATAGACCGCGCAGCTGTAAACATTGTGTTGCGTTGCTGTCGGAGCTGGCTTTGTTCGTGTAGCCGTGAACCTTGTACCAATTTCGACGATACTATCTGTGCGCACTGGCGTATGGACATACAACTCGTGAGGTTCTGAAGGGTTGGAGGCGAGAAATGAATAAATTGTATTTATACAACTAAACCGCGTAGCTGTAAATATTGTGTTGCGTTGCTGTCGGAGCTGAATTTGCCTGTGTAGCCACTGACCTTGTACTAATCTTGACAATGCTACCTGTACGCACTAGGGTGCGTATATTTTACTCTTTAAGTTCTAAAGGATTGGAAGCGAAGATCCGTTTCGAGTAAGCCTTTTTTCTTTTGCGCACCAGCGTGCGTCTGACATTGCTAAAATTTTCACTTACTTTCTAACGTGAAAAGCGTTGTTTTGTTTTTTCCTCGCACACCTAGGCGTGCGAGCCTACTGAAATCAATGATCATCGAGCCCTGCGGGGGAGCCTATTATGACTCACGTTGAGGCTCTGGTGGAAATGAGGACAAAATCAAATCAAACAATAAGTGCGTAATCAATAAACTAAGCTGTTTTTTTGCTCATAACGAACCTGCCCCTACTTTGCGCCCTACGGGAGAGCCTAGTATGACTCACGTTGAGGCTCTGGTGGTAATGAGGCCCAAATCAATCAATCTCACGTTGAGGCTCGGGTGGAAATGAGGTCCAAATCAAATCAAACCTGCCCTTACTTCTTACCACCCTACGGGGGAGTCTGCATTAACTTCGCGTTGGGACTCTGTGGAACATGGAAGCAACTACTACTCTCTTCTTCACGATCCACAATTTTGTCTTGTATAATAATGCTAGTGTATTTGTGCAGGAGTTCCTGTTTGTGATTTAGTGATTAAGTGTCTTTTCTTCAGTCTGTGCTCGCTCGCGCGTGCACGGACCATATCTGTTTTCTGGGTTTCACCTGGACTGCGTAGCTTTACACCATGTGACGCGTTGCGGTTGAAGTTGATCTGATCCGTGACGCCATAGACCTTGTACCAATTTCGACGATATTCTCTGTGCGTACTGGCGCGCGTGCAAATTACTCTGGGAGTTCTGAGTGGTTGGAGGTGGGGATTCGTTCCGTTTGAGTCTTCATCTTACCTGAATAAATAAGTTGTACCTCCACCGAACTAGACTGCGTAGCTGTAAACATTGTGTTGCGTTGCTATCGAAGCTAACTTTTTCCGTGTAGCCGTAAATCTTGTACCAGTCTCAACGATGATACCTGTGCGCACTAGCGTGCGTACATATTACGCTTGAAGTCCTGAATGATTGGAGGCGAGGTTTCGTTTCGTCTGAGTCGTACCTGAATAAATGAAGTGTATTATAATTGACCTTGACCGCGTATCGTTCTAGGTCTTGTTGCGTTGCTGTCAGAGCTGACTTTGTCCGTGTAGCTGTAAACCTTGTACCAGTCTCAACGATGATACCTGTGCGCACTGGCGTACGTACACATATTACTCTTGAGGTTCTAAATGATTGGAAGCGGAGATCCGTTTCGTCTAAGCGATTTTCTTGTGCACACCAGCGTGCGTCTGACATTGCGAAAATGTTCAAATTTTTCTAACTTTAACAGCGTTTTTTTTTCTCGCACACAAAGGTGTGCGAGCCTACTGGAATCCATGATCATCGAGCCCTACGGGGGAACCTATTATGACTCGCGTTGAGACTCAGGTGGAAATGAGTATCAAATTAAATTCTTAATTACTAATAAGTATGATTTGATTTAGACATTTAACTTTTAATTGGTAATTTATACGTCGTCTTGATCATTTATTCTCTTATGTGAAGCTACATTCATAAATGCTATGCTTTTTACGGCTATCCAGCCGGATATCAAATTGTTTTCCGGCCTAAAATTATAAAGAGGCTGCACAAGCCAGATACTCGAAAACTATCGGACATCCGGTGCATGCCTGGTATCCTCGCTAATATTTCATGATCCCCAAATTCTTTTCTACCAGACAATTTTTAAGATCAAGCTTTCTGATATTTTTTAAGACAAAACCTTATTGTTGAGCCGTCAATTGACGAGTAACAACGTGCAGCCTAGCAAACGGTTCCTACTTCCCTACTCTCAGTCTTTCATTCTGACATAAATTGTTTGAGAGTAATGACCAATATTTATTATTATTTCACCGTATTCCTACCTCAATATATTCCCTTGCATGGTCTGATCAGTCCACTCGGCAACGGGCAGCGACTGCGTCTTCAATCCCCTCTTTGACTTGATTCCCGCTCAGCGCTTATTGGATAACCGAAGTCAGAAAGACGACATAAGTTTGGATCGGAGAGAAATGATTTGGAAGTTCCCTGGGAGGAGACGATTCGCTCTTCTGATTGCTAAGGTCAAAGAAGCTTCAGATTGAAAAAAGGATTGGTAGAACGAGTTGATCGGGAGTGGGCCACGTAGCTACAGGTGCTGCCCTATGGGTTACTGGACTTTTCTTTTACGTTTAAACTCACTCCTTTCTGAAGTATCATTCGTATTTATTTGTTGTTTAAGTGATGAGAGCTTTTCCAAACTTTGGTGCCTGCAACACCCCATGTTGACAGGAAATTGACTCAGTCCAGTTCAACCTGATGGAGCCTCATGTGTATCTGTTAGGCTCACGGAGTCACGGCCCGACCGGGAGGTGAACACTGAACACCCTTAGTTTCTTTAGGACTCTCTACTTATCCACCCTTTACTATCTCCCCTTTCTCCCCGATCTTGACTTTACTTGATTATTTTTTACTTCATTTGCATCTTATTTTTTTGTTTACACTGTCCTTAACTTATTTCTTCTCTCTCTCTTTACCTTTCATCCAATATTCGTTGCACAACGATCCTAAATTTGATCTTTTCGAGAGGCTAATAACAGCTAAGTTGCTCTTTTTCTTTAAAGCAATCCTTTTATTTTTTCATCCTTGCTATTCTCATTCGTGAGATTCCCTACACTGTGTGTAGACCTCATGCATAAGATCCCCGTTTCATGTTTCTTGGTCATCTTCTCAGCTAGTAGGTACCTCAAGATAGACTACGAATCCCTGGGGCTCTGAAACAAGAGCAGGTCATGGGATAGGGTTGCCACTCGTCCTAGAAAACCTAGTTATGTCCATGAAAAAAAGTCTGAATTTTTTTTATGAGTCAATGTTAAATTTTGTCTATATAATTGATATTCACAACCTAATTAAATTAACCAAAATTGCCTAATTTACTTGCTCAGGCATATTATGATTGGGTGGGATGAAACCATGACTGTTGAATCATGGCACTACCTTGATATATAATGCAACATGGAGGGATTTGTTTGACCTGTCAACCTCTCAAACCTGGGGAGTTTTTTTTACCGTAGCGAAAGAATATTCGTTAACGATAAAAGATTAACTGAAATTTGAAGTGGTCATTTTTGCCCTACGTTTAAACTTGTCAAAGGTTTGCTCCCCACAATTCGTTAGGAAGTTTTATCCTTGCTCAATTCCATTCATAAAATCCGATACAATAATATTAAAGTCCATGTTGGAAATGTCTTGTTATAGACTAACCATAAACGAAATGAGGCCCAAATCAAATCAAAAACCATAATCGAATTTCCTCTCGCTACTGTACATTAGGGCTGTGCCGAAGTAACGGCGTGCATCGTTTTTTTAGTGGCATCGGTATCGAGAATATTTGAGCACTGTTATCGGGTACCGGTGAAATTCTTGGTATCGGCCCAACTGTAATCTACAGTACCGAAGAAAATTCGTTTGTTAGTCTACAACCGAAAATACAGGATCGACTTTACACACGTGGAATTTGGCATTATATAGAAATTTTGGACAGTATTACTACTGGAGGAAGCTTCCTAACGAAAAATATCGATTGAATTTATATTTTATTTCGTTTCTGTAGATACAGGGATCAGGTACACCATAGCGTTTGGTGGTGTTTTCCATATATCAATTTACTTCATTGTATTTAGGCAATTATTCATCTGTTGTTTCATTAGTGATTCCTTTTATTCGTTGTTTGTACAGACTTTGAGATGAGCTGCGACGAATTCAAATTAAACTCTCGTTTTCGTCAATTCAAATAGTGAATTTGATAATAAAGTTTCCTGTCTTATGTTAAGGAATTTAATTATTTTAAGAATATAAATCCATTGCCTGACGATGGAAGTAAATGATTTAATAATAATGATAAAAATTTGATGGAAGTACCGTGTTATTGGAATCCACCGACTTTAAATTGTGGCTGAAAATGGGTCAATAAGTTCAATGTTGCGGGGTTATTGATTGAGACATTCAGTCCGTGGCTGGCGAGACACCAACCTCATACGTATGCACATTGAATGTTGTGTCAAGGTGACGTTCATTGAGGCAATATGAGAGAAATAAATATAAACGTTTATTCACGAGATGCCTCGTGGTATTCTTTTACAAAGTATTTTGCAATTCTAAAATGCTTATTTAATTCTTAGTACAATTGTACGAGTGATGTACTTGGTTCCACATAAAACTCGGTAGTCCTATGATTTGGGCTGGATGGATTATTCTTTTTATAGATAATTGACAATTTATTTTAGTATTCCTTCTTTCTTGGGCTCTATTATTCATCTCTGCCCTTTTTTCATTGTGATAAATTTTCATTGGTTATGTATCGAGGCTGGTTGAGACAACGTGACCCAGGGAATGGGGGGTACTCGTGGGCCCCGGGGTTTCGGGAACCCGGGGGACTTGAAAGACCAGGAGGATTTGAGGGACCCACTTTGACCCTTCTGGGGCTCTTTGGGACACCCTTGAGACCCTTTGAAACCCTCTTGAGAAACTTTAAGGCCCCACTGAACCTTGGAACCTCTGCTCCCCCCTCCCCACGCTGTAAAACCCATACACAGACGTAGAAATGTGGCTCAAATCAATTAAAATCATATACAGAAAAATGTACATATGTGAAATGGTTGAGTAGAAAAAATAGTTTTTACAGTCCACAGGATTACTGACGCTGAGGGGGAGCGCCGCGTCGAGGCTGGTCGAGGTGAGGCGAGTCGAGTTGGATGCGACGAGTCGAGACCGGCCGAAATGATTCGAGGCGCGCCGAGATAGGCAGAGACGAGGGGACTCGAGGGACCCGGGGGACTTGCGTTACCCTGTGAACTCTTCGGGCTCGTTTGGGACACGAGGGACCTCTGCCCCCCCACACTGCTCTCACCCTTAAATGCTCGAGTAAAAAAAAATACATATTACAGTCAACAGGATTACTGGCGCAGAGGTGGAGAGTCGCGTCAAGGCTGGTCGGGATCACTCGAAACATGTCGAGTTGGGCGCGACGAGTCGAGACTGGTCGAAATGAGTCGAGACAAGACGAGATGAGCCGAGACGAGGGATCAGGGGGACATGGGTTACCCTCCGGCTCCCATCGGGCTCTTTTGGGACCCGAGAGACCTTTGGCCCACCAATCCTATCCCCTTCAACAATAAGTGCGATGTCAATAATCTGGGCAGTTTTTCAGCCCATGATGAACCTAACCTTTCTTTCCTCTGCACGATCCACAATTTAATAAAGTATTGCTAGTGTACTTGTGCGAGAGTTCCTGTCTGTAATTTTGTGAATAATTGTGTTTTTTCAGTCCTCGCGCTTGCGCGGACCATATGTAATTTCCGTTGCTGACCTTTACCACGTAACTATGAACCTTGTGGTGCGTTGCGGTTGAAGTTGATCTGATCCGTGAAGCCGTAGACATACATATTACTCTTGAGGTTCTGAGGGGTTAGAAGCGGGGATTAGTTTCGTCTGAATCTTTATCTTACCCGAATAAATAAATTGTTCTAAAAACAAACAAGAGCGCGTAGCTGTAAACATTGTTTTGCGTTGCTGTCAAAGCTGACTTTGTCCGGGTACCCGTAAACATTGTACCAATCTCGACGATGCTACCTGTGCGCACTGACGTGCATGCATATTACTCAAGAAGTTCTAAATGATTGAAAGCGGAGATCCGTTTCGTCTAAACATTTTTCTTGTGCGCACCAGCGTACGTCTGACACGACTGAAATTTTCAAAATAATCTAACTTTGACAACGTTGTTTTTCTCGCATGCCGAGGCGTGCGAGCCTACTGGAATCTATGAACGTCGAGCCTTACGGGGAGCATGTTATGACACGTTGAGAATCCGGTGGAGATGAGGCTTAAATGAAATCAAAATACGCAACATTTGTCCTCGGCAAGTTCAAAGAAGCAACGAGAATTAATCAAGCGTCTATGGATGGTCCACACGTAAATCACAAGCCCTATCGTGACTTTGTTGCTACCAGAGCAATTAAACAGCACCCGACTCCTAGAACAGATGTGAGAAGGTGCGTTCTTCATATAATCTACGCTTCATTCAGAATCGGTGCAAACGCAACGGGCTGGAATGTTTTAATGTCCAATGATCATTGGAGTACCCGCTTTGTGTTTCTCCGTTCAGGCGTGGAGGGTTCACCACAATAAGAGGTTCACACTTGTTCTCACTGCAGTTAAATTGCACTCGATGGATTGAGGATGTCCCTGCTGCAACATGACTTGTAGATGTTTGGAGCAGCATCTGTGCTTACATTCATGATGGTGAAATGAAGCCAAACGAAATGACCAATATCTGCTTCATATGTAACTGTAGTAAGACCTGTACACGATGACCTCACTGTGGCAAAATTTCCAGTGTTCGTTGCTCTTACAAAATGCTTCACCTCTCTCTCCTCGATGTTCTCAATGTGGTGTGCCAGTGTCCATTTCTAGGAACAGAGGTACACAATATTATCCATTTCGGGAACAAATGTAATGGCGGGGGATATGGAACTAGGCAAGGAGACTTCATTGCTACAGTTGAACTGAACGATGAGTAGGCATAAGTGAGAAAGAAAGTCTCAGGTATAAGTGAGGTTAATCTGACGAAATTCAAGTACCAATGTCAACGAATGTACTAATCAACGGCGCAGAAGATCGTTGCAAGATCTCCTCTTCAGTTCAGTATTGTTAGCTATCTGAATGTCTAAACCCCAAGACAATTCCAAGCAAAGGTTCAAAACAAACTAAGTTCGGAGGCCCGTTGACCAATCCAAGTAATAGCAATCTGGTCAGTGAAACTCTGTGATGATTTTGTCAAAGAGTACAAGGCCTTCAGCTCCTCTATCCAGTTGGAACGCAAAGACGAATTCAAGGAGTATGACTGCCGCCACGGAATTAGATTGGTTGACTTTTTCAAAGAATTAAAAAGCAAAAATGCATTATTTTCTGTACTTTAGAATGTAATGAAGAGTAAGTTGGTTCTCTCGTACGGAAAGGCATCAGGAGAAAGAGTGTTCAGCATCAACTAAGACACTCTGACCTGCAACATGTCCGTTACCGATGCAGTAAAATCACCATTAGGAAGCGATGCATGCAAAGTGCACACGATACAAATAGTTAATAAGATGGTGACTAGCTTCACTCTGCAAGGATGCGGCACGTGACTCACATGGAATGTCGAGACATTATTCACACTGAGTGAGCGAGGCCACAAAAAAACACTCGTCTAGAATTCGGGCATTTTTCAATTAGAATATAATATTGATGTTTTCAATACAAATAGTACTAGAAGAAGCTGATGAATTAGCTATAAAAGCTGAAGAAGAGAATAATATTTCTTTCTTTGTGCATCAAATTCACTCAGATCGAATGCAAAGGAACTGCGGGAACAAATTTCCAGAGAAGATGCCTTGGTCATCAGCCTGAACACGAGCAAATGAAATAATAAATAGAAGTACAACAAGTTCTATAACTTTACCAGTGGCTTGATACGTGTGGTTAAAATTTATGTAGTAGACTAGAGAAATGATATATACGAAAAGTGGACGTGTTACATGTGATGAAACATTTGTACACCGTACACCAGTTCATGTGTAGCTTCTAATCTAATTCGATGATGTACATTTGTTTGTGCTGTGTGCCCGATTAGTTTTTTATTAGCCTAAATGAACTGATCAATATGATTTGTTTATTTTGATATTTTTGGTACAATTTATAGGGAATTTAATATGTTGATGAATAGATTATAAAAATTAAACAATTATTTAAAATGCCATGCTTCATCCAATTAATGATAATAACTTGACCCGCGGACCATTTTTTCAGTAAGATATGCAAATATCCTGATAACCGTGGTGGTCACGAGGTGCGGTTGTATACCATGGGGTAGTCAATACATGAATAATGACACGTACGTTTGCCCTGCTGTTTAGAAATACGTCCTTTTGCCCCTCGGCTTAGAAACACGCGCCCCTACGTTAGGTTAAGTAGGATAGAAAAGTTCCAACAGTACGCTCGTAACGTAGCCAGTAAATGTATTCAGCTGAACGCAACATAACGTAACACCTCGGCATGGAGCCAATGCCCCACGGTATCGAGCAGCATCAGGGTGAGCACCACAGTGTATAGTTTGTTTTCGTACCATTCTCCAGTTCTTCCACCAGTAAACTCAATTTGTATGCAATGCGATACAAATGCTTCGAATGAAATACAACCCAATTGTTGCTTCTTTCCGTCAGCTTTCGCGACAAGGCTTTCGGTCGTACAAGGTACCCATGATCAGCCTTGATAGTCATTTCTCAACAACCTCGACAGATTCACGTTTGTATGTTGTAGAATCATGATGAGGAGATTATGGTTTAAAAACATACGATGAGAGTGGAAATATCTTCGCATTGATCATGTATACATCTGGAATTTCAAATACTGTAATTTTCTTAGAAGATATCTCACAAATAACGTTCGCCGTCTCATGAAAAAAATGTGAATCTGGGGAGAGGATGGCGAAAAATAGCTATTCATTTGTCCATGATATTTCAATATTGTCGAAATTAATAACCAAATGCGAGTGGTAGCCCTGAGTGAGCCCGTTACTACCACTCGGGGGTGCTGGAACTATGTGGCCTAAACACCTCAGGAGTTCGTGTACCTCATGTGGCCTCCGCACATACCTGCCTCGTGCGTCTTTCTGCCTCGCCTTCCCGTTCCTGCTGTCATCATGCATGCCCTTTCCTGCCAAAATGTGGACCTCTTCAATAGGATTCCCACTTTCTGCGCCGTCTTCCTTTTAGTCGAGTTTTCGCTGCGCGGTCAAAGCAAGTTTTCATTGAAATCATGATGATGACCTGAGTGGGAGGGCGACTTCAGCCTCCACTGCCCTCTCGTGTGATGACGTTGATGCAGTTGAGCTCCTCAGGATAGCTATACTAACGAGGCTTCATTGCTCTGAATGGAAAATCAGCAATGGTCTACTGCTTACGGTTATGGTGGAAAGAAGTCCTAAGTATCGAATCAGTGTTGCTGCTGTAATTGTTGCTGTCAATACTTAATACGTTCCTGATGCTGGCTGTTGGAGATGAACCCCTTAATTTAATCTAATCCATAATGCCGCCACTAACCGCCGTTATGTAAAATCGGTTTTCATCAAATTTCTGGTATAAATACCTATTATTGGATCTTTCAACCCGCTTGGCATCTTAGATGCACCTTAATTCCTTCCACTTCCCATCTCAGATGTCCCTCCTTGCAGCTGTCGCGATCAATTGTGGGCCACGCTCCCACGGCCTCTGATTGCCTCCAGACTGAGCTCTTAGCCTGGCCTTTACATCCACTTACTTCCTCGCGGGTCACGAGCACAAGTTAGCTTGCAACTTGGGCACCATGAGAGCCGTGACGGTCGGTTGGGCACCATGAGGGCCGTGATGGGCGGTTGGGCACCATGAGGGCCGTGACGGTCGGTTGGGCACCATGAGGGCCGTGACGGTCGGTTGGGCACCATGAGGGCCGTGATGGGCGGTTGGGCACCATGAGGGCCGTGACGGTCGGTTGGGCACCATGAGGGCCGTGACGGTCGGTTGGGCGCCCTGAGGGCCGTGACGGTCGGTTGGGCGCCCTGAGGGCCGTGACGGTCGGTTGGGGGCCCTGAGGGCCGTGACGGTCGGTTGGGCGCCCTGAGGGCCGTGACGGTCGGTTGGGTGCCCTGAAGGCCGTGACGGTCGGTTGGGTGCCCTGAGGGCCGTGACGGTCGGTTGGGCGCCTTGAGGGCCGTGACGGTCGGTTGGGCGCCCTGAGGTCCGTGACGGTCGGTTGGGCGCCCTGATGGCTGTGACGGTCGGTTGAGCGCCCTGAGGGCCGTGACGGTCGGTTGGGTGAACTGAGGGCCGTGACGGTCGGTTGGGTGCCCTGAGAGCCGTGTCGGTCGGTTGGGCGCCCTGAGGGCCGTGACGGTCGGCTGAGCGCCCTGAGGACCGTGACGGTCGGTTGAGCGCCCTGAGGGCGGTGATGGTCGGTTGAACGCCCTGAGGGACGTGACGGTTGGTTGGGCGCCCTGTGGGCCGTGACGGTCGGTTGAACGCTGAGAGACGTGACGGTTGGTTGGGCGCCCTGAGGGCCGTGACGGTCGGTTGAACGCCCTGAGGGACGTGACGGTCGGTTGGGCGCCCTGAGGGCCGTGTCGGTCGGTTGGGCACACTGAAGGCCGTGACGGCCGGTTGGGCGCCCTGAGGGCCGTGATGATCGGTTGGGCGCCCTGAGGGCCGTGACGGTCGGTTGAACGCCCTGAGGGACGTGACGGTCTGTTGGGCGCCCTGAGGGCCGTGACGGTCGGTTATGATTCTGCAGCAGCTGGGTCGAGCAGGAGAATGGATGGTAGGAGTATACTGCAACGACCCTACTTTGAGGA
The DNA here is from genome assembly GCA_016164225.1 of Gammarus roeselii. Classification (NCBI taxonomy): domain Eukaryota; kingdom Metazoa; phylum Arthropoda; class Malacostraca; order Amphipoda; family Gammaridae; genus Gammarus; species Gammarus roeselii. The sequence goes on from SDVV010004800.1 coordinate 10,991, forward strand.
TAGGGGATCATATCCTGCAATAACCATGATGCATAGACTGAGAATGTTTACCCAGGGTTGAATTCAGGTACACAAAAAGAAGTGTTACTGTGCCCTGGCAGGATTGTGCAGTTTCTCTTCACTCGAAATCTATGTAAGCAACATTACTTATAATTTTCACAAATATTGTTATCCGTTGTTGGGTTTTATACAAACGTTTATCACGGATGCCAGTTGGCTATTAAAATCGACTCTCTTGTTATTATTATTTGTTGATTACCATCATTAATAATTACAAATCCTATACTAAGTAATTACTTCGCGCCTTACGGGGAAGTTCATACAGACCCGCGTCAGAGCTCCAGTGGAGATGACCCTGTCAACTAATCTATTCGAAGTAATTACCGCTAGGTGGTATGGTTCTGCAGCTGCTAAGGCTAACGTCGGAGCGCCGGTTGATGAGGACCCCCGGTAATCTGAGCATACTTTGCATTGCGTTAACGGCGTTCGACGTTATGACGTCAGAGCATGTCTACTCGTCCATGACATCTACTCGCCGGAGCATGTCTACTCGTCCATGACATCTACTCGCCGGAGCATGTCTACCCGTCCATGGCATCTACTCGTCGGAGCATGTCTACCCGTCCATGGCATCTACTCGTCGGAGCATGTCTACCCGTCCATGGCATCTACTCATCAGAGCATGTCTACCCGTCCATGGCATCTACTCGTCGAAGCATGTCGACCCCTCCATGGCATTTACTCGTCGGAGCAAGTCTACCCGTCCATGGCATCTACTCGTCGGAGCATGTATTCCCGTCCATGGCATCTACATCGTCAGAGCATGTCTCCCCGTCCATGGCATCTACATTGTCGTAGCATGTCTACCCGTCCATGGCATCTCCATCGTGAGAGCATGTCTACCCGTCCATGGCACCTACATCGTCGGAGCTTGTCTATACCCCCTTAGCATCTACATCATGGAAGCATGTCTACCCATCCATGGCACCTATATAGAGGAGGCTTGTCTACCCGTCCTTGGTATCTATATCGTGAGAGCATCTCTACCCGTCCATGGCATCGACATCTTTGTAGTGAATTCTCTAGGGAGCTTCTCCCATTTGTGAAACTTCTGGCTACGCGCCTGCTGCATAATATTACCCCGACACTCATTGGCTGTGGACGAGCACTCGTCCTCGAGATGGCAGCGTATGGACATGCGTGCAGTACGCAATATATCGACTGCATGTTAATGACATGCGTACAGTACGCAATATATCGACTGCATGTAAATGACATGCGTACAGTACGCAATATATCGACTGCATGTAAATGACATGCGAACAATACGTAATACATCGACTGAATGTAAATGACATGCGTACAGTACGCAATACATCGACTGCATGTAAATGACATGCGTACAGTACGCAATACATCGACTGCATGTAAATGACATGCGTACAGAACGCAATACATCGACCGCATGGTAATGACATGCTTACAGTACGCAATACATCGACTGCTTGCAAATTACATGCGTACAGTACGCAATACATCGACTGCATGTAAATGGCATGCGAACAGTGCGTAATACATCGACTGCATGTAAATGACATGCGTACAGTACGCATTACATCGACTGCATGTAAATGACATGCGTACAGTACGCAATACATCGACTGCATGTAAATGACATGCGTACAATACGCAATACATCGAATGTATGATAATGGCATGCGTACAGTACGCAATACATCGATTGCATGGTAATGACATGCGTACAGTACGCAATACATCGACTGCATGGTAATGACGTGCGTACAGTACGCAATACATCGACTGCATGGTAATGACATGCGAAAACATTTCCAGAACAGAATGTAGTCTGATGTTTTCATATCCACTTGTCACACAAGTTTACACAGACAGACACTGCTTCCTTATCATTCCAAACTATTTTAACGTTTCTCCATACAGATGCCCGCCCTCCTAACCGACCCCTCCCTCTCCCCTCCCGCAGAACCGTTCTTCCCTAGCCGATCATTCTTGGGTCAAATGGCAGTCGTGCCGTGCCAGGAATGCCCTCCCTCCTCCCCGGAGAACCGCTCCTCCTTGATCACTTCTCATGCAAATGGCAGTCGTGCCGTGCCAGGGATGCCATCCCCCCTCCTCCCCGCAGAAGCGCTCCTCCTTGATCACTTCTCATGCAAATGGCAGTCGCGCCGTGCCAGGGATGCCCCCCCCTCCTCCCCGCAGAACCGCTCCTCCTTGATCACTTCTCATGCAAATGGCAGCCGTGCCGTGCCAGGGATGCCCCCCTCCTCCCCGCAGAACCGCTCCCCCTTGATCACTTCTCATGCAAATGACTGTCGTGCCGTGCCAGGGATGCCCCCCCCTCCTCCCCGCAGAACCGCTCCCCCTTGATCACTTCTCATGCAAATGGCTGTCGTGCCGTGCCAGGGATGCCCCCCCCTCCTATCCGCAGAACCGCTCCTCCTTGATCACTTCTCATGCAAATGGCTGTCGTGCCGTGCCAGGAATCTTTGTCGTATTCTCAGATTTATCGAACCCCAAAATGCTGACGCAAGCAATCATGGTCGCGTACTTGCCCCGAGATGGCTTATATGTCGCCCTTCTTTCTTTGCATGTGAAAAAGATGATTTATCCCTATTTTGCTGATAAAGTTTTCAAATAAATTCCTCCTAGATAAAATTTGTCAGAAAAGGATTTGACGGGCCTTAACTTTATTTAAGGGTCTCTTTAATGATAGCTGTAAGCATGGACTGCTTTTAACATCCAGTAATTATTCATGAACGGTTTAGATGGGATATGATGAGAGTCTCCAGTTGCAAAGTTACATTGAAACCAAGTCGCGAGGTCACCTCGTTCAAAGAATATTGCATACTACCGCATTTCTGTTCCGTGAATTCAACTAATTATCTTCTTTCATTAGTGAATCAAAATTACTGTAACAAGCAATCATCCATATTGATAAGAGGTGTTCATCTTATTCGCCCTGCCAAAAAAATTGAACTCAATATATTTTTTATGTGAACGTTGAGTTTGACTCAGTCACTTGACCCCCCAAAAAGGATGTGTGACCAGCGCCTTCATTCAGCCTCGAAAGTGTTTAGACTGGAATGTTTTGAACGGAATGTGTTTATGCTGGACAGCTATTACCATCGAAAAAAAAATTCCTTGGAAAATTATAGGATGGAATGTTGATACGACGGAAAACGTTTACAATTGAATTTTGAATTCCAACTTTACCCTAGCAAAACCGAAACAGGTTTCACTTGAATGCGTGAGGCGTGACTCATCACAAAGAACAACATTTGTTCGAGCGCAAGAGCAATTGTGGAATAAAAGGTTCTCCTCCTACAGTTTTGATCCCGTCATCGCATCCCATGTTTCGTTGGAAAAGTATTAAGCGTGCTTTAAATAAACGAAGAGTTGCTATTTCCGTTTTAAAAGGCAACTGACGAACAAAACTCCCACCGTTCAAATTTTAAACAGTATCTCTCACGAAACAACAATTTTTCACTAAAGGGCTGCAGATTCGGAATTTAAAATTGAGGAATGGGTTCGATGAAACAATCTGACACATGGGAAGGAGGGACACATTGATCATTGTTAATATTTAAATTACCTTAAGCGACATTCGAATAAGTTTAGGCTTCAATAAATAAAACATACTGGAGGGCTTAGCTTACCTCCCAGGAAAATTTAATTTTAGAAGTGATGAATCACGAACTGGACGAAGCCGTCAGTAACGCGCCCACCGCGGCGGACGGAGGCAGCGGCGGTGCAGCCAACCGTCTCAGGTGGCGCCACCTAAGCTCTTTAAGTTAAATACTCGCCGAGTAGGCTCGCAAATACCACATGTATTTTAAATCCTTATTGACTTGAGTCAGAAAACTGATTCAATTAATGTCGATGACTTAAAAGCTCGGGCGTATCAACTAATGGTGCAAAAACATGTCTTCTGATTGAGGAGCAAGGTAGGAGGACAATTTCTTGTGCGATTTCTCCCCTTTCGAATGATACTTTGGCTTTGTTTCCACAACGTCTGGTTGGCTCATACAAACAAGTCGGTCCTATCGACGTCCACAACATCCAGTTGCCTCATGCAAGCAAGTCGGTCCTATCGAAAGTTTGATAAGAGGAAGATAAGAGGAGTAAGAAAAGAGTAAGATAAGAGGAAGAATACAAACTGAACTAGAGTGTCAGCAGATCCAATTAGACTTGAACAAAATTGTTGATTGGTCAGAAAAGTGGCAAATGAAATTTAATGAAGACAAATGTGAAGTTATGCGCATAGGTCCTCATAACCTCAAGCACGAATATCCAATGTCCGGAAAAAAATTCATTCCTGTCACCAAAGAGATATATATATATATATATATAGGTGTCATCATTAGTAACGACTTAAAAACCAGCAGGCAATGTAACGATGCCACCAAGAAAGGCAACAAAATGCAAGGTATGATATCCCGCACTATCTCGTACAAAAACAAAGACTGTATGATCAAGTTATACAATGCATTTGTTAGACCGCATCTCGAGTATTCCGTTCAATTCTGGTCTTTGTATCTTAGAAAAGACGTTATTAAATTAGAGAAGGTTCAAAGCAGAGCTAGCAAACTCATCCCTTCGCTGCGGAATAAATCGTATGAAGACAAGGCTACGTGAACTCAATTATTATTTGCTAGAGAAACGTCGAGTCAGGGGCGTCAAGATTGAAGTGTGGAAGATTATGAAGGGTCGACCGAAACGTTGACCGAAACGTTGGAAACGTTTCTCACTCGAGCATATCAATTACTGTATTTCATTCCCAAGGTTTTTCGAGGAAACTTCTTTTGTGTCAAACTCAAAAATAGTGATCATGCCCTGCATTAGGCCCATTGTTTATTGATTTTTTGAATAATTAATTAGCTATTTTAATTCATAAAATTATGCTTGGTGTTTTTTTAAGGATTTAGGGCTTTAAAATTTATTTAGGTATAATGACATGTTGACAAAATAACAGAAATATCAGAATACACAGATGATTCGTACCAAGTCTTCGTCAGCGTGAGCTGTTCTGAAGACAACATTTGCTACCTGGGTGAATTTAATATTAACTTAAAAACAAGGGTTGAGGAGTAAGGACCAACCGATGGACATTGTTGGAGGACATCCTCTACTCTCCACTTTGTAATCTGTCGAAACAGATGCAAGCATTACTTTGGACCATTAATTTCAAGAAAAATAAGCAGAGTGAGTCTGATCACCGACGCTTACTTTATCATGACTGTTTACTGTTTCAACTGTCATTAAAAAAAATTAGAGCAGAAAACAGAAAATGTCCGACATGAGGTTGTCCATAACATTACTCACACATTGTTTGACGTACGATGACACCAATTTGAAACTAACTGCATGGTTATCATGACGTATTAACATATGCACACGGAAAAAAAATCAATGAGTCATAATCGATGGATACAATGAATGAAACGAATTTCTACATAAACGAGAAAATTAGAAATTTGAACGTATGAGACGAGAAAAAAATAGAATAAAAACATTTATAAAACGAAACGGATGAAACATAAATAGTTGACACGGTAAATTGCATAGCAGAAGTGAAATACAATTCAAGAATTTCTACACGTACAAGTTCAAACAGGTGTACTTTTAGTTTACGTTTAAAGGCAGCAATACTTTTCCCCGTCCTTGTATGTATGGTATTTGTATTTGTATTTTAAAAATGGTTGGGGCTGCGTTGACGAGTTTCGGGCAATTTGCAAATCTGCATTGTTGCGAAGATCATACATAGGATTATTTCTAATGAAGAAAACGTTATCAATGTAGGTTAAATGATTCAAAGCTTTGTAGACAAACACCGCAGCGGAAAAGTTAATGATGTGACACAGTGGGAGAATGTTCCATTGACAAGAGAGAGGCAACGTGTGGTCACGTCTTCTAGCATTTGATAGTGTTCTGATGACACGCTTTTGACTAAATTACATTCACATACTAGATCATTGGCATTTTTAAATGTCATGAAATGTTCAAAAGGTGTCTTATCGCCATAATTTTGTTTTCTTCGATAAAACCTGCGGCTTTTTCCACTTTATTCCCATTTTCTCTAACATCCCTTCAGCTTCCCATCCAATTACACTCTCCTCTATTTTCCATGATGTTTCCTGAGTCAACAGAATGGGAGGGAAGCAAGACACATGTTCCCGATAATGTTGGCTGTCTCTTTTGCTTTGAAATTCCTTTGAAGCCACATGCATAATTCATCTTCAATGATTTTAACGCCGACTTCAAGATGGAAAGCCACAGTACGACCGCACTGGCATTTCAGCTGCCCAAGTCAATCCGAGCATCTGGGTTGCTCTATAGTCAACCCAAGCATTTGGGCTGCTCTCGAGACAACATGATTGTCAGGGTTACTTTCACGACAACTTGAGCGTCTGGGCTGCTCTTGAAACAACCCATGCGTTTGGACTGTTCTCGGAACAACCCAGCCTCCTGGATGCCCACGAAACAACCATAGGGTCTAGGCTGCTATCGAATATGCCCGAACGTCTGGGTTACTCACAAGACAAACCGAGCATCTAGGCTTCTCTCGAAAAAACCCGAACGTATAACCTGCTCTCGAGACAATCCGAGTGTCTGGGCTGCGCTCGAGACGTCTCGAGCGTCTGGGCTGCTAGCCAGACAACCGAACGTATAAGCTGCTCTCGAGAAAACTCGAACATCTGGACTACTCGTGAGAACCAGGGCGTCTATGGTACTCTCGAGACACCGCAAGCGTCTGGGATGCTCTCGATACTCGAGTGTCTGGGTGATCTCGAGACAACATCAGAACTTGGGTTGCGTTTGGGCTGCTTTTGAGACCATCCAAGGGTCTGGGCTGCTCCGAAGATAGCACGAGAGGCTGGGCTGCTCTGCGACGGCCCGAGCATCTGGGCTGCTCTCGAGACCACCCGAGTGTCTGGGCTGCTACCGTGGCAGCCCGAGATTCTGGACTGCTTTCGAGTGCTCCTGGGAGGCACCGTGAGGGCACCCAGCTGCTGTTGTTGTTCTCCATTCTTCTAGGCCTAAAAAGCTAAGTGTACAAGTTTGCAAACGGAAGGCTTGTATATTTTTGGGGGTAAATAACTTCGAGTAACCATTCAATGTTACAGAGCAGCGTAACGTGTTTTTAAACACACGAATAATGTTTTTTCAATCATCTACGTACTTTTACTGCAAAATATTCATTTACTAACGATGCATTCTCTTTTTTATAATACCGAATCAGCAAATTAAATCAATTCAATGTACTCCTTGTATCACCCCTACCAATCTTGCACACAATGCCCACCGTTACAAGAGGATGTGGCGGGTCTCTCTGAACAGTCAATTTCGTCTGACCAATGACGACAGTTCGACCTCACGCCGTATCGTAGGACGGTATGCACCGCTGACCAGCTATAGACTGGTTTCAGAGAACGAAATTTCGCTTATGTCTCGCGTGAACGGTTAACCCGGACGACACCGGTAAAACCAGTAATGGCGGTCAAACTCAAATGATATATTTTGCATTGTGGGTCGTGACTAGCCTTTGCCGTGGTTACTCCTCTGTAGGAATGCTAATTAATTATTAGTTTATAGCTGATAGTAATATTTAAAAAAACAGAAAGGCTATAAAAAATACAGAAATTCCACTGACATCCACATCATTGCACCAGTCAAATGTGAATAATTGAAAGAACCCAGAAACATCTAAGCAATTGACATGACAATTAGGAGAACTAATACAAGCTCCAGAAAATAGGAAGCCACCAAATGAGTTAGAAATCTAACTGATGACGGATAGGAAGCTGACTGTATTTAAAAGATCTACAGCGAACAACTCTAAGGTTAAACTCATGCCACAAAACGACCCAACGCGTAGGCCAAACATAAACCAATCTCTACCGAAGAAGGGCGTTCAATCAATTTTCACCCCAACTCAGAAATGAGTATTGAAAGAAATATATGAAACAAATAGATGGTGAAGATGGCCTGTCACCGAGGAGAGTGTCCACTGGGAAGAAACCCAGCACCTGATGTAATGCTTGCTGGAGCTTTGGCCCTGGTGGAGGGGATGATCTTTGCCGTTATAGGACAAGGGAAAATATATAATACCTCAGGTGAATTTTCAGTTAGCACAGTCTGGTCTCTCCTCTGACGAGAATACAGACGACAGAAGGACAATAAGCCGATCGATGACGTACATGATCCCGCCTTCTAACAAATGTTAACTGCCCTCCTTACGTCACTAGACAGAATTTACTCTTGTCAGCTTTTCTTTAGTGTATTGTGCCAGGCAGGATCAGGTGTGAGAAATGTTAAACCAAACGTAGAGCATTTCTTTAGTGTATTGCGACAGGATCAGGTGTGAGAAATGTTTGACCAAACGTAGAGCATTTCTTTAGTGTATTGTGACAGGATCAGGTGTGAGAAATGTTAGACCAAACGTAGAGCATTTCTTTAGTGTATTGTGACAGGATCAGGTGTGAAAAATGTTAGACCAAACGTAGAGCATTTCTTTAGTGTATTGTGACAGGATCAGGTGTGAGGAATGTTAGACCAAACGTAGAGCATTTCTTTAGTGTATTGCGACAGGATCAGTTGTGAAAAATGTTAGACCAAACGTAGAGCATTTCTTTAGTGTATTGTGACAGGATCAGGTGTGAGGAATGTTAGACCAAATGTAGAGCATTTCTTTAGTGTATTGTGACAGGATCAGGTGTGAGGAATGTTAGACCAAATGTAGAGCATTTCTTTAGTGTATTGTGACAGGATCAGGTGTGAGGAATGTTAGACCAAATGTAGAGCATTTCT